>OV651814.1:97863299-98125799 GCA_927349885.1 Psylliodes chrysocephalus | reverse complement strand
CAGTAGCAACAAAATAGCCCAAATTGGGGTATTTATTTGACTGAAATTGCATGATAAATGATATTTAAAATAATATATTTAATTTAAAAAAATATATTTGACCAAATTGATTTTTGAATCCACGCATAATTTGCACTAAAATGCACAAAATTGTGGTATTTTATTCTTTTTAAAGTTGCTAAGCTAGCACAATATTTAATTAAACAGAATATATTAGACCAAATTTATTTTTGATTCCGCACACAATTTGCACAAAAAACGAACAAAATTATGGTGTTATTGAAATTAAAATTACTTCTTGATAAATAATAAAAAGTTGTGCTAACTTAATGTTAAGCTAGCACAATATTTAATTACAAAAAAAAAACTATAAATGCACAAAAATCGTGAATAGCGCACAAAAATCGTGAATAGCGCACATAATTCGCACATAATTATAGATAAGGTTTTGATTGATTCTGCTAAGATCGTTGTGCTAACTTTACATACCTGCATAAATGTGGAAGAGAAAAATAACTTAATTAAAAAATATCCCTATGCAGAAAACTGTCCTTTATTAGCAACCCCCGAATTAAATTCAGAGGTTGTAAAGGTCATAAATTACGTAGAGATGAAAACTCAGCACCCAGCAAAGTCCGATAATTTATCTGAAGAAGGGGGAGGGCAACATGAACTATATAAGGCTAGTTAGTGATGCAGGAAGATTGCTGTTGGATTTTCATCAGACCCAATCAGCTACAAGAAGAGTGTTGCGTTTTCATGTTTAATTTAAGTTTAATTTATTCATTTATTAGCTTTTGATATCAATATCTACTTTACCATTGACAAACCAAACGGCTTCGATGGTAATAAAAACACAAGTATGAGTTGTGTGCGCGCAAGCAATAAAATCAATCGAGCTCAGTATATAGAAAACCTCAGTAAAATATTAAAACCGAGATCAACTGAGTCAGTTTTTCGTGTTCGAACCGCATTTTTCTCCAAGTAATAAAAGAGTATAAAAATGAATTTCCAAGTGCAAATAAAGAATGTCTGACGAAAGAACTAAAAGTTCAAGGATTAACCTATGTTCAACTCATTGTTATTTGAAGAGGTTAAGTGGTGTGTATACACTAGGTAATAAGGAATGAAGCGAGAAGGTGTTAAGATGGTCGCTGGTTTAAAAAAAACGCTGTTCGTATTTTTTGTACTCCAACTTGCCTTCGCCTCACAAAATTAATTGTCTAACCCTTGCTGCCTTCAAGTGGAAGATTAGCAGTTTCTCGTTCTCCGTATCAGCATGGTTTAATTCTACATAGTCGGATAAACATTCACTTCCTTTGTTAAAAACTAACCAGCTGGCTTCACATTTAAAACTGGGTCAAATACCGAATTTTGGTTTCGATATTGAACTATTTAAGCTGCAAGCTATGGTGGAGACTTATTACTGGTCAGTTGCTGTCCCATATTAATAATAATATTAATAATGGCTTAAGAGGCCGAAAGCGCTCAGACGAATTATTTTATGGAGTTTTATTAAATAAAACACAATATTTACTCACTTTAAATACCTTCTCGCTTTATTTCTTATAGTTATTTAATTTAAAGTATTCAGATAAGATACTAATTGTCAGCTAAAAAGTAATTCTAAAAAAATCAAAATATTCATATTTTTTTCTATCATAAAAACAATATTTGAAATAAGATATAGAACGTTGGCCCATGACACAAACATTGTCGATAATCTATGTTCGTATGCCCTTTTGGGGATATACTCAGGAGGCTTGGGAAATCGGGAAAAAGTGCCTCCGAGCGTCTGTGACTAGTCCTTGCACCTGCTGACCTCCACTTCCGGTTGAAAAAAAAAAGGGTTAAGTATTCGATGAACGAGGAAGCTCGGCCATGTGGATACATTATCGTATCTTGCAAAAATAACCGGGCGCTAGCCGGTTTGCATACGTCTAGGTCGCTGCCGGAAGGAGGCATACGAACCGGAAGTGGCAATTTCCCACTGGTGATGGACGATGATCGAGGAAAGTATGCCCTTTCGTGGAACGACTCCTTTCGACCCATTAAACACTATCCGACATTTGCATACGATTCCGTAGAGGGCATCTCGATTTATGCCAGCATCAACTGACCGGACTAACCTATAAATAGTCGATAATTGAGGAAATGTTGAAATTTTGACCACGGTTAGTAGAAGTGAAAGTATTTATCAAATAATGGTTTGCATACAATTTGCGCGGTGCCAACATTACTTAATTAATTCCCAAACTTTCAATAAAAGGGCCCCTCTGCAGATAATGTTTATTTTATGTTTTTTGTCCCGCTGAATCCAAATATACCAATTATTTCACCTTGAAGATCGCGCTACTATTGTTTATTAACAATTAGGGACCACAAGTTTTTTCCCCCGATAAACCCATTTCCAGGGTTTTCCACTGAGCAAAAGGCACATCTATTTGCGAGTGTCCAAACAAGGTCGATAGTGTGTAAATGGGTTAAATCAGGGCTTACTACATTAATATTTCCAATAACATACAATCGGACCTTAAAAAAGTCGGGAAAATATTAATCTCCCATTGTACGAGTGGGATCGATTCATTCAAACTTGCCCGCCAAACTCAACGTCCAGAAGTCCATGTGAATCCAGCCTTAGCGATTCGCGTTTTTTTCGCGGAGAAATAGCGATTCGTTTTTTTTTCGTAAGGGCAGACGATCTATAAACCGGGGCACTGAAGTACTTGCCCCGCCCCTGAACCTTCAGTTTCTTACCGATTCAGAAAGCATCCTCTCGTTAATTTCAAAGCTATAATTATGGAGAGTAGCTCTCCATAGCTATAATATTCTTTGTCAGTTTGTGTAACTGTGAGAGTTTACTTCTCACGTATAGAGTTCATTCGTACGTCGAGCAGGTAGAAAGAGAGATATTATCTGCCTACCTTTGTTTATCTCTCATACCGGCTTGGCTTAGACCTATACCCAAAGAATATTATAGATACAGTGGAACTTCGATAATTCGACTTTCGATAATTCGAAATTCTCCATAATTAGAAATTCTCCATAATGGGGCTGGCCGAGAGTCAAACTGAGAGTAGATGGCGCTCCGGTTTTATTACCCAAAAGAACTGGGCTCTCAAACCTGACCTGGGTTTTTTTCACTGGGAATATCAAATTGTCAATCTTTTCTTATTCCCCGTAGATATATTTGAAAGAAGATCAAATACTTTTACGAATTCCTTTTACCAATTTGCCGACAATTTCACATTACCATTGGAAAAACTGCGGGTTAGTTTGGGCACTTCGTGTGTTTTGAGTAATAAAACCTGAGCGCCATCTACCCCGAGTTTGACACTCGGCCAATCCCATTCGAAGTTTTTGCCCGGTCCCTTGAACTTCGAATTATCGAAGTTCTACTGTATAAGTATATCCATCCTTTGCTATTTATACCTCAGTCTGGCGAGTATTATTTCCTACACGTGGGGATATTGAGAACCGACGCCATCACGAAGAGAGAAATCAGTTGGGTTTAATAGTTTGAATGTGCCAGACTTGTAACTTTTGCGTTACAAGATGTCTACCCGGAAAAAAATGTCAGAATCGCCAAAATCGCCAGTTACAGTTGGACTGAAGTGTTTCGTGTGTGAGGAAAACGACACAACAGTGAAAAAATTTAACGAGCGTACTCTCCAGAAGTGTCAATTGTCTCTGAGAAGCCATTCTTGTCTTTTATTTTGTTTATTCTGACAACTGCAGAAACAGATGATTTAATTATTAAATATATTTGTTCATACGCATTTAAAAAATGGATAGACGAGGTAAACTATTATTAATTTTTATAATCACATTAAATTTTAATCTTTCAAATCAAACTAGTTGTTTAATAAGCTCAAATTCAGAATGTGACATTACAAATGACGCTGACCAACGTGGAGCTCGAAAATAAGAGTGGTGTACACATGAACTTAAATTAAAATAACACAGGGTGTTGAAATAACAGCTGTCAATTTCTTGAACAAATATAAATAAAATTCATAAAATACAGTGAAATAGTGTAAATAAAATAGTGAAAGTATGAATTTAGTGTGAATGAAGAATGAAGTTAGTCTAGATTTAGTAATATAGTTTATTTGCCATTCCCATAAATGTAATCTTGCAATAATTTGTAATTTTGAGGTTGGGAATGAATAATGTGTACCTAAATAAAAGTTGTATTCTGGTCTTTGAAAATTTGTTTATTTAATATTGGATATACAGGGTAGAAAGATAATTAACTCATAAGTTTCACTTTTTTTATTTTATTGATTATTGATAAAATTAAATAAATAAATATAAATTAAAATAAAAAATACAATAAAATAAAATAAAATTAAATTAAAAAAAAGTATTAATATTAATAAATCTGAAGCACCCCTGAGGTAAAGAAAATCTTTTGTTCAAATTACAAGAAAAGGAGGCAAGCCGAGGTAGATAAATATTATACATTAATTAAAATAAAAAAAAATAAAACTGTATTAAGTACGAAATCATTACTATATATATATATATATATATATATATATATATATATATATATATATATATATATATATATATATATATATATATATAATTTTTAGTTAAAATTAATAAAGTAAATTTTATATATTTTGGAGTCTATTGAAATTATGCAGTGACACCCTGTATAGGAATTTAATTTGAAATCGGGTTTTGAAGGATGGGATATTGATTTTTTCAAAAAAAAAAAGGGAGGATGTCAATTTTGAAATTTAAAAAAAAATGTCAGAAAAATTTATAAAGAAATTGTAGTTTAAAGTTTTAAATAAGAAAATTAAATAAGCAAACTGTTTGAAATAAGATGTAAAAAGATAATAGAAACCAAAGGAGTGATAAGAGGAGGAAAAGAAGAGGAAAGACTAGGTTGAAATTAGTGTGACCAGGACAGCAGTGATACCTCCAGTCTGCAAACGGTATTTATAAACATTTTATACATTGTGAAATTCTTGATTGACTATTCGTTATGGATGAATATTCATAACAAGTTGTTTTTCTTTTAAATTAGAGTTGTAAATATAATTATAGTCTAGTTCTTAATAATTGTTTAAAATTTAGCTAAGTATAGCTAAATCAAATAATAATTGTTTTTTTTTGTGTAATTTGTCTTTGACAAGAGTTAATTTTTTTATATACCTAGATAGGGATAGTAGGGTAGTCATTAGTGATTGTTATTTATTCAAAGGTATTAAATACCTGATTTTTCAAATTGTCTCTAGTGATTTTGTTATAATTAAACAATAATTCAATTGTATAAAAGTTTGTTCATTTAAATAATCAGTCAATACAATAAATACAGGTGTCAAATTTTGTATTTGTCTGGGATCATTTTTGCATAGTTTTAATAGAATCTATAAATAAACTAAATTCAATAAATAAAGTTAATAAATAATAATAAAAATAAAAATAAAGTTTAAAAATATCAAAATTCTTGAACCGACTCCACTGGGATAAAGAGAATCAGCTCTAAATAAAATAAAAAAAAAATAAAATATTTCAAGGTTAGCCGAGGTAAGTTAAGTGTTTATTTTTTTTTAATTGTGAGGTTATATAAAATTATAACAAAGTGTCGAAGCCAACGTGGGGCGTTTTTAAAGTAAAACGTGCGTACTATACAATAAAAGTGGTGGTATAGTAAACAGTGGTGTATATGAGTAAATAAAAGGTGATTGGTGTATAATTAAAGTAAAATAAAGTGTAGAGTGAATAAAGAATAATAGTCACAAAATGGATCTTAGAGATGGTAAAAGAATAGGATTAGAAAGACAAGAAGAACAAGAAGAAGGACAGGGAGACTTGGAAGTGGCAACGAATATAAATGTAGATAACGGAATTGAAGGTCCAGGACAAATAAAGGATAAAGAAGAACAGACGCCGCATACTAAAGGAAAGAGAGAAGAAGAGAATTATGGAATTCACATGATATTAATGGAGATAAGAAAGCAAGAAGAAAAAAGACAACAAGAAATGCAAAGACAAGAAGAAAAAAGACAAAAAGAAATGCAAAAACAAGAAGAAAAAAGACAACAAGAAATGCAAAGACAAGAAGAAAAAAGACAACAAGACAAAGAAGAAATAAAACAGGAAATAGCGAGTGTAATGAAGAAAATAGAAGAGACAAAAATGTTTACACAAAGTAAAATAGAAGAAACAAAAAAAGAAATAAGAGTGGAGATGATAGCTAGAATAGAAGAAGTAGAGGAGTTTCAAGATACAAAATTGAAAGAAACTGAGAACAATTTGAAGAAAGAGATCCAAGAAAAGGAAATTAACATCAATTCAAGAATGGGGAAAATTGAAAATAAAATAGAAATGAACAAAGAAGAGATAAAGAAAATGGAAAGAGACATTATAAAGAATAACAAAAATATCCAAATGGTAGAGGAAAAATTTAACAAAGAACTAGAAATAAATTTTAATATATCTGAAGAAGAAAATAAGAGAACAGCAAATGAGTTAAAAGGTGAGATACAGAGCATAAAAAGTCAAATAGAACAGGGAAGAAGAGGAATGACAGAAAACCTAGACTATGTGGGATTCAGAGCCATGAGCGGGATAAATCACAAATTTGATGGCAATATAAAAAGATTACACCCAAAGATATTTATAAAAATTTTGAAAAATAAAATACGAGGAATGAACGATATTGAAGATGTTAAAGAAATTATTCGAGACCAATTGGAAAACCACCCGTTAATATGGTTCGCGGCAAGGGAGAGAGAAATCAAAAATTTTGATGACTTTGAAAAATTGTTTTTGCTATATTTTTGGGGGGAAAATGTTCAGGCATCAATTAGAGAAAAATTATATTTTGGCAAATTTTTAGAGAGTAAAAGTTCTAGTTTAAATAATTATGCGATTCATTTACATGCAATGACACAATATTTAGAACCTGCAATTCCTGAAGAGGAAATTATTATGTTCATTTCCAGACATTATAAACCGGAAATAGGGGAAACTATTGCAATACAGAATATTAGAACTTTGGATCAATTGTGCAACTATCTTGTAAGAGTAGAAAGAAATTTGACAACACGAAATAACAATGGCTTATATAACAACAATGAAAATAGTTCTGGGAACAAATTTAATTATAAATACAAAAATGAATATAATAATAATAATCATTTCGATAGAAATAACAATTTTAATAAATATAACAACGATTACAACAATGATGGTGTAAATGATAATCAGTATTATAGAAGACAAGACAATGACTATAGACGTTGTTACAATGGTAACAATAGAAACTACAATAACAATAAATTTAGAAATGACAATACTAATTATGACAACAAATACAACAACTATAACAATAGTAAAAATAGATATCAAAGGAATGAAAGAAATAGTAGATACAATAATAATTCAAACAGATATAATCAAGAAACAAGTTATGGAACTCAAAGAACACATGAAACAAGAAATTTAGAAGGGAACATGGATAGGCGAAATCAAGAGTATGAGAATAGAAGAGTAAATTATCAAAGAATTGATGGTGGAATTACAACAGATACAAACCAAGACATGACTAGTATGAATGAAATTGAGACTTGTACAGGACAAACGACTGCACAAGTACATAGTGAAAATTGGATATTATGAAAAATAGCTAATAAATAAAAAAAAAATTACAAAATAGATAAATAAAAATTAATAAAAGTAAAATTTTAAGAAATAATTGTGAAATAGTGATATAGTAGGTGAGATAAAACATCAATTAGAATATAACTTATGTAACAGGAAAACTAAGGAAAAGCATAATTTAAAAGATAATATTAATAAATAAATATTAAATGTATAATATATGATAAATAAATAATGAATAATTATAAAGAATATTATTGATATGATAATGATTAAATAAATAAGTAATAGTTAAATAAAGATAAAATAAAGTAAAGGGCATGAAATATAAACACTTATGTTGCATTAGTTAAATAATTAAGAATATTAAGAATAATTATTAGTAAAGATCAATAAAATAGTGTCAAATCTAAATAAAATATACAAAAAAATTAAAATTGGTATTCTCATTTCTTTTGTTCAAAATAAATGTAGAATACAAATTTTGGGAATGTTGTAATGGTAAAATTTTTAGTTAAAATTAATAAAGTAAATTTTATATATTTTGGAGTCTATTGAAATTATGCAGTGACAGCCTGTATAGGAATTTAATTTGAAATCGGGTTTTGAAGGATGGGATATTGATTTTTTCAAAAAAAAAAAAAAAGGAGGATGTCAATTTTGAAATTTAAAAAAAAAATGTCAGAAAAATTTATAAAGAGAATTGTAGTTTAAAGTTTTAAATAAGAAAATTAAATAAGCAAACTGTTTGAAATAAGATGTAAAAAGATAATAGAAACCAAAGGAGTGATAAGAGGAGGAAAAGAAGAGGAAAGACTAGGTTGAAATTAGTGTGACCAGGACAGCAGTGATACCTCCAGTCTGCAAACGGTATTTATAAACATTTTATACATTGTGAAATTCTTGATTGACTATTCGTTATGGATGAATATTCATAACAAGTTGTTTTTCTTTTAAATTAGAGTTGTAAATATAATTATAGTCTAGTTCTTAATAATTGTTTAAAATTTAGCTAAGTATAGCTAAATCAAATAATAATTGTTTTTTTTTTGTGTAATTTGTCTTTGACAAGAGTTAATTTTTTTATATACCTAGATAGGGATAGTAGGGTAGTCATTAGTGATTGTTATTTATTCAAAGGTATTAAATACCTGATTTTTCAAATTGTCTCTAGTGATTTTGTTATAATTAAACAATAATTCAATTGTATAAAAGTTTGTTCATTTAAATAATCAGTCAATACAATAAATACAGGTGTCAAATTTTGTATTTGTCTGGGATCATTTTTGCATAGTTTCAATAGAATCTATAAATAAACTAAATTCAATAAATAAAGTTAATAAATAATAATAAAAATAAAAATAAAGTTTAAAAATATCAAAATTCTTGAACCGACTCCACTGGGATAAAGAGAATCAGCTCTAAACAAAATAAAAAAAAAATTAAAATATTTCAAGGTTAGCCGAGGTAAGTTAAGTGTTTATTTTTTTTTAATTGTGAGGTTATATAAAATTATAACAATATATATATTTTGTTATGATTTACACTGACACTTCATAAACAAAAAATTAAAAAAATACAACACACCTCAACTTACCTCGGCTAGTTTTTTAATATAATATTTTTTTTTACTGAGCAGATTATCTTTATCACAGTGGTGTCGGTTCAAGAAAATGAAATATTTTATAAACTTAATTTACTTTTTATTTTTTTAATTTAATTATTTATTTATTTTATTTAGTTTAGTTTATTTCATTTATTAAGTTTATTTAGTTTATTTAGTTTATTTAGTTTATTTAGTTTATTTAGTTTATTTAGTTTATTTAGTTTATTTAGTTTATTTAGTTTATTTAGTTTATTTAGTTTATTTAGTTTATTTAGTTTATTTAGTTTATTTAGTTTATTTAGTTTATTTAGTTTATTTAGTTTATTTAGTTTATTTAGTTTATTTAGTTTATTTAGTTTATTTAGTTTATTTAGTTTATTTAGTTTATTTAGTTTATTTAGTTTATTTAGTTTATTTAGTTTATTTAGTTTATTTAGTTTATTTAGTTTATTTAGTTTATTTAGTTTATTTAGTTTATTTAGTTTATTTAGTTTATTTAGTTTATTTAGTTTATTTAGTTTATTTAGTTTATTTAGTTTATTTAGTTTATTTAGTTTATTTAGTTTATTTAGTTTATTTAGTTTATTTAGTTTATTTAGTTTATTTAGTTTATTTAGTTTATTTAGTTTATTTAGTTTATTTAGTTTATTTAGTTTATTTAGTTTATTTAGTTTATTTAGTTTATTTAGTTTATTTAGTTTATTTAGTTTATTTAGTTTATTTAGTTTATTTAGTTTATTTAGTTTATTTAGTTTATTTAGTTTATTTAGTTTATTTAGTTTATTTAGTTTATTTAGTTTATTTAGTTTATTTAGTTTATTTAGTTTATTTAGTTTATTTAGTTTATTTAGTTTATTTAGTTTATTTAGTTTATTTAGTTTATTTAGTTTATTTAGTTTATTTAGTTTATTTAGTTTATTTAGTTTATTTAGTTTATTTAGTTTATTTAGTTTATTTAGTTTATTTAGTTTATTTAGTTTATTTAGTTTATTTAGTTTATTTAGTTTATTTAGTTTATTTAGTTTATTTAGTTTATTTAGTTTATTTAGTTTATTTAGTTTATTTAGTTTATTTAGTTTATTTAGTTTATTTAGTTTATTTAGTTTATTTAGTTTATTTAGTTTATTTAGTTTATTTAGTTTATTTAGTTTATTTAGTTTATTTAGTTTATTTAGTTTATTTAGTTTATTTAGTTTATTTAGTTTATTTAGTTTATTTAGTTTATTTAGTTTATTTAGTTTATTTAGTTTATTTAGTTTATTTAGTTTATTTAGTTTATTTAGTTTATTTAGTTTATTTAGTTTATTTAGTTTATTTAGTTTATTTAGTTTATTTAGTTTATTTAGTTTATTTAGTTTATTTAGTTTATTTAGTTTATTTAGTTTATTTAGTTTATTTAGTTTATTTAGTTTATTTAGTTTATTTAGTTTATTTAGTTTATTTAGTTTATTTAGTTTATTTAGTTTATTTAGTTTATTTAGTTTATTTAGTTTATTTAGTTTATTTAGTTTATTTAGTTTATTTAGTTTATTTAGTTTATTTAGTTTATTTAGTTTATTTAGTTTATTTAGTTTATTTAGTTTATTTAGTTTATTTAGTTTATTTAGTTTATTTAGTTTATTTAGTTTATTTAGTTTATTTAGTTTATTTAGTTTATTTAGTTTATTTAGTTTATTTAGTTTATTTAGTTTATTTAGTTTATTTAGTTTATTTAGTTTATTTAGTTTATTTAGTTTATTTAGTTTATTTAGTTTATTTAGTTTATTTAGTTTATTTAGTTTATTTAGTTTATTTAGTTTATTTAGTTTATTTAGTTTATTTAGTTTATTTAGTTTATTTAGTTTATTTAGTTTATTTAGTTTATTTAGTTTATTTAGTTTATTTAGTTTATTTAGTTTATTTAGTTTATTTAGTTTATTTAGTTTATTTAGTTTATTTAGTTTATTTAGTTTATTTAGTTTATTTAGTTTATTTAGTTTATTTAGTTTATTTAGTTTATTTAGTTTATTTAGTTTATTTAGTTTATTTAGTTTATTTAGTTTATTTAGTTTATTTAGTTTATTTAGTTTATTTAGTTTATTTAGTTTATTTAGTTTATTTAGTTTATTTAGTTTATTTAGTTTATTTAGTTTATTTAGTTTATTTAGTTTATTTAGTTTATTTAGTTTATTTAGTTTATTTAGTTTATTTAGTTTATTTAGTTTATTTAGTTTATTTAGTTTATTTAGTTTATTTAGTTTATTTAGTTTATTTAGTTTATTTAGTTTATTTAGTTTATTTAGTTTATTTAGTTTATTTAGTTTATTTAGTTTATTTAGTTTATTTAGTTTATTTAGTTTATTTAGTTTATTTAGTTTATTTAGTTTATTTAGTTTATTTAGTTTATTTAGTTTATTTAGTTTATTTAGTTTATTTAGTTTATTTAGTTTATTTAGTTTATTTAGTTTATTTAGTTTATTTAGTTTATTTAGTTTATTTAGTTTATTTAGTTTATTTAGTTTATTTAGTTTATTTAGTTTATTTAGTTTATTTAGTTTATTTAGTTTATTTAGTTTATTTAGTTTATTTAGTTTATTTAGTTTATTTAGTTTATTTAGTTTATTTAGTTTATTTAGTTTATTTAGTTTATTTAGTTTATTTAGTTTATTTAGTTTATTTAGTTTATTTAGTTTATTTAGTTTATTTAGTTTATTTAGTTTATTTAGTTTATTTAGTTTATTTAGTTTATTTAGTTTATTTAGTTTATTTAGTTTATTTAGTTTATTTAGTTTATTTAGTTTATTTAGTTTATTTAGTTTATTTAGTTTATTTAGTTTATTTAGTTTATTTAGTTTATTTAGTTTATTTAGTTTATTTAGTTTATTTAGTTTATTTAGTTTATTTAGTTTATTTAGTTTATTTAGTTTATTTAGTTTATTTAGTTTATTTAGTTTATTTAGTTTATTTAGTTTATTTAGTTTATTTAGTTTATTTAGTTTATTTAGTTTATTTAGTTTATTTAGTTTATTTAGTTTATTTAGTTTATTTAGTTTATTTAGTTTATTTAGTTTATTTAGTTTATTTAGTTTATTTAGTTTATTTAGTTTATTTAGTTTATTTAGTTTATTTAGTTTATTTAGTTTATTTAGTTTATTTAGTTTATTTAGTTTATTTAGTTTATTTAGTTTATTTAGTTTATTTAGTTTATTTAGTTTATTTAGTTTATTTAGTTTATTTAGTTTATTTAGTTTATTTAGTTTATTTAGTTTATTTAGTTTATTTAGTTTATTTAGTTTATTTAGTTTATTTAGTTTATTTAGTTTATTTAGTTTATTTAGTTTATTTAGTTTATTTAGTTTATTTAGTTTATTTAGTTTATTTAGTTTATTTAGTTTATTTAGTTTATTTAGTTTATTTAGTTTATTTAGTTTATTTAGTTTATTTAGTTTATTTAGTTTATTTAGTTTATTTAGTTTATTTAGTTTATTTAGTTTATTTAGTTTATTTAGTTTATTTAGTTTATTTAGTTTATTTAGTTTATTTAGTTTATTTAGTTTATTTAGTTTATTTAGTTTATTTAGTTTATTTAGTTTATTTAGTTTATTTAGTTTATTTAGTTTATTTAGTTTATTTAGTTTATTTAGTTTATTTAGTTTATTTAGTTTATTTAGTTTATTTAGTTTATTTAGTTTATTTAGTTTATTTAGTTTATTTAGTTTATTTAGTTTATTTAGTTTATTTAGTTTATTTAGTTTATTTAGTTTATTTAGTTTATTTAGTTTATTTAGTTTATTTAGTTTATTTAGTTTATTTAGTTTATTTAGTTTATTTAGTTTATTTAGTTTATTTAGTTTATTTAGTTTATTTAGTTTATTTAGTTTATTTAGTTTATTTAGTTTATTTAGTTTATTTAGTTTATTTAGTTTATTTAGTTTATTTAGTTTATTTAGTTTATTTAGTTTATTTAGTTTATTTAGTTTATTTAGTTTATTTAGTTTATTTAGTTTATTTAGTTTATTTAGTTTATTTAGTTTATTTAGTTTATTTAGTTTATTTAGTTTATTTAGTTTATTTAGTTTATTTAGTTTATTTAGTTTATTTAGTTTATTTAGTTTATTTAGTTTATTTAGTTTATTTAGTTTATTTAGTTTATTTAGTTTATTTAGTTTATTTAGTTTATTTAGTTTATTTAGTTTATTTAGTTTATTTAGTTTATTTAGTTTATTTAGTTTATTTAGTTTATTTAGTTTATTTAGTTTATTTAGTTTATTTAGTTTATTTAGTTTATTTAGTTTATTTAGTTTATTTAGTTTATTTAGTTTATTTAGTTTATTTAGTTTATTTAGTTTATTTAGTTTATTTAGTTTATTTAGTTTATTTAGTTTATTTAGTTTATTTAGTTTATTTAGTTTATTTAGTTTATTTAGTTTATTTAGTTTATTTAGTTTATTTAGTTTATTTAGTTTATTTAGTTTATTTAGTTTATTTAGTTTATTTAGTTTATTTAGTTTATTTAGTTTATTTAGTTTATTTAGTTTATTTAGTTTATTTAGTTTATTTAGTTTATTTAGTTTATTTAGTTTATTTAGTTTATTTAGTTTATTTAGTTTATTTAGTTTATTTAGTTTATTTAGTTTATTTAGTTTATTTAGTTTATTTAGTTTATTTAGTTTATTTAGTTTATTTAGTTTATTTAGTTTATTTAGTTTATTTAGTTTATTTAGTTTATTTAGTTTATTTAGTTTATTTAGTTTATTTAGTTTATTTAGTTTATTTAGTTTATTTAGTTTATTTAGTTTATTTAGTTTATTTAGTTTATTTAGTTTATTTAGTTTATTTAGTTTATTTAGTTTATTTAGTTTATTTAGTTTATTTAGTTTATTTAGTTTATTTAGTTTATTTAGTTTATTTAGTTTATTTAGTTTATTTAGTTTATTTAGTTTATTTAGTTTATTTAGTTTATTTAGTTTATTTAGTTTATTTAGTTTATTTAGTTTATTTAGTTTATTTAGTTTATTTAGTTTATTTAGTTTATTTAGTTTATTTAGTTTATTTAGTTTATTTAGTTTATTTAGTTTATTTAGTTTATTTAGTTTATTTAGTTTATTTAGTTTATTTAGTTTATTTAGTTTATTTAGTTTATTTAGTTTATTTAGTTTATTTAGTTTATTTAGTTTATTTAGTTTATTTAGTTTATTTAGTTTATTTAGTTTATTTAGTTTATTTAGTTTATTTAGTTTATTTAGTTTATTTAGTTTATTTAGTTTATTTAGTTTATTTAGTTTATTTAGTTTATTTAGTTTATTTAGTTTATTTAGTTTATTTAGTTTATTTAGTTTATTTAGTTTATTTAGTTTATTTAGTTTATTTAGTTTATTTAGTTTATTTAGTTTATTTAGTTTATTTAGTTTATTTAGTTTATTTAGTTTATTTAGTTTATTTAGTTTATTTAGTTTATTTAGTTTATTTAGTTTATTTAGTTTATTTAGTTTATTTAGTTTATTTAGTTTATTTAGTTTATTTAGTTTATTTAGTTTATTTAGTTTATTTAGTTTATTTAGTTTATTTAGTTTATTTAGTTTATTTAGTTTATTTAGTTTATTTAGTTTATTTAGTTTATTTAGTTTATTTAGTTTATTTAGTTTATTTAGTTTATTTAGTTTATTTAGTTTATTTAGTTTATTTAGTTTATTTAGTTTATTTAGTTTATTTAGTTTATTTAGTTTATTTAGTTTATTTAGTTTATTTAGTTTATTTAGTTTATTTAGTTTATTTAGTTTATTTAGTTTATTTAGTTTATTTAGTTTATTTAGTTTATTTAGTTTATTTAGTTTATTTAGTTTATTTAGTTTATTTAGTTTATTTAGTTTATTTAGTTTATTTAGTTTATTTAGTTTATTTAGTTTATTTAGTTTATTTAGTTTATTTAGTTTATTTAGTTTATTTAGTTTATTTAGTTTATTTAGTTTATTTAGTTTATTTAGTTTATTTAGTTTATTTAGTTTATTTAGTTTATTTAGTTTATTTAGTTTATTTAGTTTATTTAGTTTATTTAGTTTATTTAGTTTATTTAGTTTATTTAGTTTATTTAGTTTATTTAGTTTATTTAGTTTATTTAGTTTATTTAGTTTATTTAGTTTATTTAGTTTATTTAGTTTATTTAGTTTATTTAGTTTATTTAGTTTATTTAGTTTATTTAGTTTATTTAGTTTATTTAGTTTATTTAGTTTATTTAGTTTATTTAGTTTATTTAGTTTATTTAGTTTATTTAGTTTATTTAGTTTATTTAGTTTATTTAGTTTATTTAGTTTATTTAGTTTATTTAGTTTATTTAGTTTATTTAGTTTATTTAGTTTATTTAGTTTATTTAGTTTATTTAGTTTATTTAGTTTATTTAGTTTATTTAGTTTATTTAGTTTATTTAGTTTATTTAGTTTATTTAGTTTATTTAGTTTATTTAGTTTATTTAGTTTATTTAGTTTATTTAGTTTATTTAGTTTATTTAGTTTATTTAGTTTATTTAGTTTATTTAGTTTATTTAGTTTATTTAGTTTATTTAGTTTATTTAGTTTATTTAGTTTATTTAGTTTATTTAGTTTATTTAGTTTATTTAGTTTATTTAGTTTATTTAGTTTATTTAGTTTATTTAGTTTATTTAGTTTATTTAGTTTATTTAGTTTATTTAGTTTATTTAGTTTATTTAGTTTATTTAGTTTATTTAGTTTATTTAGTTTATTTAGTTTATTTAGTTTATTTAGTTTATTTAGTTTATTTAGTTTATTTAGTTTATTTAGTTTATTTAGTTTATTTAGTTTATTTAGTTTATTTAGTTTATTTAGTTTATTTAGTTTATTTAGTTTATTTAGTTTATTTAGTTTATTTAGTTTATTTAGTTTATTTAGTTTATTTAGTTTATTTAGTTTATTTAGTTTATTTAGTTTATTTAGTTTATTTAGTTTATTTAGTTTATTTAGTTTATTTAGTTTATTTAGTTTATTTAGTTTATTTAGTTTATTTAGTTTATTTAGTTTATTTAGTTTATTTAGTTTATTTAGTTTATTTAGTTTATTTAGTTTATTTAGTTTATTTAGTTTATTTAGTTTATTTAGTTTATTTAGTTTATTTAGTTTATTTAGTTTATTTAGTTTATTTAGTTTATTTAGTTTATTTAGTTTATTTAGTTTATTTAGTTTATTTAGTTTATTTAGTTTATTTAGTTTATTTAGTTTATTTAGTTTATTTAGTTTATTTAGTTTATTTAGTTTATTTAGTTTATTTAGTTTATTTAGTTTATTTAGTTTATTTAGTTTATTTAGTTTATTTAGTTTATTTAGTTTATTTAGTTTATTTAGTTTATTTAGTTTATTTAGTTTATTTAGTTTATTTAGTTTATTTAGTTTATTTAGTTTATTTAGTTTATTTAGTTTATTTAGTTTATTTAGTTTATTTAGTTTATTTAGTTTATTTAGTTTATTTAGTTTATTTAGTTTATTTAGATCATTTAGATTATTTATATTATAGTAACAACAACAAAATCAACAATAAACTACCTAGACTATAATTTATATAAAAATTAGTTACTAATATTGTTTTAATATTTGTTAGTATTATTATTATTATTAGTTGTATCACCTTGTAAAATTTTTATTTTTTTGTAAAATAGACAAATTGTACATACAACAATTTATAATTTATTATCAATAATAAAATCTAACAAAGTTTAACATTTTGAACATCAAATAAATTTTCTATCTACTAACTTAATTCTATTAACCATTCATTCATCATCATACACACTTATTAATAATTACGATATATTTAACAGGCAATTAAATTAAAAAACTTGGTATATATTTATTTATTATTTATACCTTTATTTAGAATTTCAAAATTTCTTTGACATATTTCAAACTAACATTTAGTCAAATTTTGACTTTTTAATTCTCAAAATGTACTAACTATAATTGTTTTGATAATTTCTACTATTATACTTTATATAAATATCAGTGAGAGACAGTCTTTGGTATGAATGTCAAAGCAGATAGCAATTTGTCCTTTACTTTCACATCAATAAAAAATGATCTACTCACAAGAGAAGTCTTTTGTAACTGGATCTAAATTTCTTATCCGTTGTAGATTCCCTTTCAGGCAATCCGGCTGCTCTTCCTTGCACTGTCTTCCGGTCACCATACAATTTGAACTGTTTACTATACCATACAACTCAGTGTTACAACTTGTCTATTTGACTTTTAAATTATTAAATATGTTATGACTCTATAAATCTTTATGAATTATCGCAACTTGTAAATTTAGATTACATGAAGCCTTCGAAAACAGAAAATTGGTTCTCCGTCAGAAATTTTTAAACCAATCTTCCAAAAAAAATCTATCAATCCCCGTTTCCCCGGATATTCTGACATCTGATTTGACAATTTTTTCTTTATCCAAGAATTCGATGTACAGGGTGATATTTTTAAATTTATTATTCATCAAATTTTTATTATACTGACCAACTTTTAATTTTAAATTCTTGATGACTCATTTCTATTACAATATATATATATATATATATATATATATATATATATATATATATATATATATATATATATAGATTTATAGTTGTCACATACGAGACCCATAAATACATGTGCAAGATACTATTAGAGGCCCGGTTTTCACATGCGAGGCCCGAAAACGGGCCTCGCAGGTCAAACACGTGTAAATAGAGCTATTTTTCATCACCCAACCCCCCAAAACCACAATCTCATTTTTTTTTTTGGACTCATATGTAATGTGTATATCTCCTCTTATACGGTTTTTAGTTCATTATATTTCTTACTAGGGTGCACTCCGAGCGTTTTGTATATAATTTCTATTGCCAATGCGAGGCTCTCGTATATCCGTTAAATTTATTTATTTATTGTCAATTCCGAGTCCCTTAAATATGGCAACGTTGTTCGTGTGCTGAGGCCCTACTAGTTTTTCATAGCAGGTACATAAAATGTTGATGAATAGGATTTAACATCCCAGGCATCAGCTGTTGGAACCCAAAATAAATTTAACTATTACTTTTTATTGTAAGACTTTTAAGATAATTTGAAATTTTTTAGTTTTGTACAGAACACTAATATTTTAATATATTTAATGTCTCAAATCTTGAGTAACGTTTAAATATGTTTCAAAAATAGATCTACTTAAATAGATACACAATTTTCTTTGTTTTGTAAATAGGGTTTTCAATAAATAACAAACTAAACCTCCAAGTTGATCCCATTACAAATAATTATCAAAAAAATAAAAACAGATAAAAATTATAATTGTTACCGTTGTTATAATTGTGTACCAAGGCCGTAAAGTTGATATTTTTTAACCGAATTGGAAATTTGCGTCCCTGGCCAAGCTGGTTAGACCAAAAATGATCGTACGGCCGAGGTGCATACAATATTTTTTTTAGGCGACCGTTTTATGTCGTGTTTTTTGCTTGCTATTGGTAGTTTGGTACAGGAGAGGGCTGAACAACATAAATATTTGTTCCGGTGGTATGAGCTCTCGTCTAACTTGTCAAATTTAAAATAATGTTTCACAGCGATGGAATTTTTAATTTGTTTCTGGAAATGAAATAATTTGCTTCTAGTCGTCTATAACAATAAATAAATCCTTTGCGCCGTCTAGTTTTGCTATTATCGATGTAAGAAAATATCTAAACTTACACCAAAAGCAGCAAAACTCGACGATAAAAATGCTTAAAAAGGGTTTTAGAAGCGGCGCAAGGCGTGGGCGACGTGGGCCACCGTCTACGGCGTCGCGGCCTGAAGGTTCTCGCGCCTCAAAAGTTTAATGCAGCTGTCTTTAACTTATGAAAAATATTTATTCTCACATCTGACCTACCTATATGTAAGCAAAAATTATATAAAAGAATGTTAACTTTCAAACACTCTCTATTTTAACTTTAATATAAAAAACAACGAATAACGAATTATGCTATTGCGTTCAACTAAACGAATATATTTCATATCCATTCTAGGTAGTGAGAAGACTGCAAAAAAATTAAATCTACCAATCATAGTTCATATTTTAGACACCCAACCATTATTATTTTAACTCTGTCAAACTAATTGCCATTATATTTTTTGGTTATTAAGATTAAATATATATTAAAATGAAAGTTATTTTTGTGTAGAAACGATAAATAATATAATTTTTAGTATTATTTGGTTAACATTTTGAAAATTTTTATCAATCTTTATGAAACTAATTTAATTAAGAGTATTAAAACTAAAATCACAAAAGTGGCCGTGGAGGTGTGAGCAGAGCATTTGCTTTTCACGCGAATAGCTCGGGTTTGAATTCGTGCTCGAGACAATTTTTTTTAAGTTTATTTTAATTTATAAATTAATAAAATTCATTAATTATTTTAAAATTAATTATTTTGGCATAACAACCTAAAATAATTTTTTAAATTTGTAGATTTTTGTTAGTGGGTCGTAGAAAAAATATACTGTACGACTCAAGTTGATTGTCCATATCTACTCTTGTTGCACAAACTACAATTTTTACTAAGTAGGTATGCTACATTGGTAAAATCCTGTAAATGGCCATATATTCGCTTATTTTGTTTTCTGTTTGTATAAACAGATTTTGATGTGAGAATCCACTGATTGAAAGGAATAAATATTAAATAAAAAGTAAACCGGTCCATTGAACTAAAATAAGTAAAAAAAAAAATGGTTTTTTCTACACCCGTATTATAATAATGCACTTATATGCCCATAATCCGTTTCATAATGATACCCATTATGATACAGATTTTTCATTATGATACAGATTTTTAATCAATAGAAACCTACAATTTTTCAATCAAGCATGATGTTTGACGTTTGTCCTAAATTCCTATGTAATTGTTTTAGTTGTCAAAACGTATTAAATTTTCGTAGATAGCTAAACTTCGATAATTATAATATTAAAATGTCTGATATCAGCGATATAGAAGACTTCTCCACACATATCGGAGAAAGGAGAAAATGCAGTACAAAATATTTTGCCCCAAAAATCTGTGGTAATACCAATACCCAAGGTAATACCATTAATTACAATTTTGTAGAATTTTTTATAGAAATACGAGTAATTACTGTTATTGTGTTCAATGCCAATATAAATAGAATATTTATAGGTCTTGATTATTTATCGGGTGTAGAAAAAATAGCGCATGCAACTCTCATGTAATGGTTATTAAAACACTCGCATAAACCATACGAAACTCGCCTTTGGCTCGTTTCGTATCCCGGTTAATGCTCGTGTATTAATAACCATCATTACATGATCGTTGCATAATATACTATTATGGTTAGAACCTTTAAAAGTTTTGCTCGTTAAAGAGAAATATTTAAACTATTACGCACATACAGTGTATCAATTCAAAACTGCTTTTTGGCAATCGTTCTATGCAAGAATATTAAAAATAAACTACTTTATTTATAAAACAATATAATTATATTAAAAACTAAAAATCGAATTATTATATTTAACAAAACCTTCCGATTTGGTTTACTTTTTTTTATTCTCCTCTAATATTCGATTCTAAAGGTGAAAAGTAAATCATTTAAAAGGTGCTTCTTTGCGTTTTTGTTTGCGCTCTCTTTCTTTACGTTTCGCTTTTTTTTTTCTTTTCTATTTCTTTCCTAAGACGTCCCCCTTTATATGATTTTTGACTTATTTTTGTATTTGTTTTTAAAAGCATCACCTTTAAAATTATTTAAAGTGGACTGTTCTCGAGTGGGTGAGAGTAGTGATTTCAAACCTTACGAATTTTATGAAGATTTACAAATAATGATCCTAAATTTACCTGATTTCAATAAAGGTGTAAAACAGCTGCTCCAATACATAATAGAAAATAAGTTGAAAGAAATGTATCCAAATATTTATATTGTTATTCAAATTTTGTTAACAGTACCAGTAAGTACAACTGCTGAAAGGAGCTTTTCAAAATTAAAACTAATAAAAAATTAAGAAGTACAATGGGCCAGCAAAGACTTTAGCATTGTCAATTTTATCTATTGAAGCAGATATATAATCTGGATTATGGTACAAGAGTTCAGTAAAGCTAAAAGCAGGAAATTTATGTTTCTGTAATTCTTTACTGCTAGTAATAATTACTTAAAAATATTAGTTAAAGTCTAAGAGTTGTTAGCATTTTTTTATACAAGTTTCAATGTTATTTATCTATATAAAATACGTCTTCTTGCGCCTCCAGAGGTCCTTGCAAAAATATATCTTGTCCACATAAAATTTAGGTCTTGCTCCGCCACTGAAGAGTTTTTTTATTGTTATAGACGTCTAGAAGTAAATTATTTTATTTTTAGCTAAGACGAAAAACTCCATCGATGTGAAACGTTATTTTGAATTTGACAGGTTAAACGACAGCTCCCACCACCGGGACAAAGTACCTACATGTTATTCACTGTCTCCCCCTTTCCATGTAACTAACTACAAAACACGACATGCCACTTTAAATATTTTTTTTGACGTATGTGTTCTCATCTAGTTTTCTATAAAATGTGTTTCTAATAGATTTACAATAAAGATAAGACTTTTTAACCTTTAATTTTACTAGATATTAAATAATATTTTTTTAGTCTTGTACAAGAATTTATTCTTCCTATCTTCATCCTTTATATCCGTCTTCAACTTATTTGGAATAATAATTTAAAATCTGTAAAATATAGATACTTACCTCATTTGTAACGATTCCATCATTTTCATTTTTGTTAGTTTCAATTAAAAAAGGAACATTATCATTTTTTGAAATTAAAATGTTTTCATTTTTACCAATATTGTTACCTACATTAACATTGCCAATATTGTTTTCAACATCAATATTATTTTAAAACAAACATGACTAACATAATAAATAAAAAAAAATCATCTTCAATGAAAATTCTTTATAATTTGTTATTAATCAATATAAATAATACATTTTCTTTACATTGTCACTTACGTCTTGAAGACTTTATGACGTAAAATTGACAGGCTGTAATAATGTATATGCTTTTTCAGTGCATCCAATCTCGTATACAAAATCGAAAATATCCAAATTTGATATTGATTCTAAACTATTCAAATACAGAGTCACTTTATTATCTGGTAAATTAATTAATTCTGAAGTAGGAACAAGCCATTCATCTTTCTATGACAATTTTTTATTTTTATTTTCATTCAAAATAGTTCATAAAATAAAAAATTGCTATATTGCTAAATGTTACTCTAAAATATTTTTATTCAACTTTTTTATCATTGGTTAACACAAGTAGGTACTGTCACTAAAATGTGTATCAATTTTCACCAAAACTAATGAAAACGATTATTATGAATTCTGGTATTTAACACCCCTGGTAAACACCCTATATCATAAATTGTTATAGATACAAGAATACGTTGTTTATACAGGGTGAGTCAGGAGGAGCGCACCAAGCTCTAGGAGTATATTATACACGTGAAAATAATGTAAAAAAACTCATGTTCTTATCCGATTTTCATTTGTTTTCAAGTTATAGCATATTAACAAATAAACAAATTTACACATAAAAATTCTCTTATTCTAAATTTGAATAAGTATCTGGCATTTTGCAACACTAACAATTACATAAATTCGAAATTAAACGTTCAGTTACTGTTCACTGTACACTGACAGTTCATCAAACCGTCAGAATTATCAAATGCCTTTGAGCCTTGAACATATGGCATACTTTGATAATGTTAAAATTCAGAAGTGGAAAGCTAGATGAACATTTTTAATTACGCCATAACTTGAAAACAAATGAAAATCGGATAAGAACATATGAGTTTTTTTAAATTATTTTCACGTGTATAATATACTCCTAGAGTTTGGTGCGCTCCTCCCGACTCACCCTGTATATATATTTTTTTCGTCAAAATGACGTAAATTGGGAAAGAATATATCAAAAGCTGCGGGCCTAGATGGCCTTTAGAACTGATATTAACCGGTCCCGGTATTAGACCGGAATCGCTTAGCAGGTGAGCTCTTTCAAACTGATAAAAAGAAAGTAGGAATACAAATTTTTAAAAGCTTAAAAAAAGTGATATTAAAATGTTTGCTTTGTTTTCCATAAAAATTAAAACAAATTTTGAAACAGTGGTTCCAGCGGAACACAGAACTTTATTTACAAAAAAAGTTATCTAAAAAAAATGTTTCTGAAGTAGGCCATGATCGACAAATATAAAGATACGATTCATGTCCCATGTCCGTAATAACTACGAACGATTCTGAATTAAATTCTAAATAAAACTTAAAAAGAAAAATAATTTAATGCTTCGACATGCGTAAATTTTTCTAAAGCCAACTTTAGAAACATTTCTTTGAATAATTTTATATTTTTGCTTTAACTTAAAATTAAAAAAAATATATTTTAAAATTTTAAATGTCTATATTTTCACTTAATCTTCTAGACATAGATAATTAGCAATATAAATTATTCCTCTCACCCTCTGTAAAAATAAAAATCTGTATTCCTCATTTTGGCAAAATCTGTGCTGATGTCAAATTAGCGTAATTAAATCATTGGAACCCAGCGTTGAGCGAGACAGATTCAAAATTAAAATTATAGTTTTGTTTTGTCTGTATTACTATTGTTAATGTTTTATGTTAGAGGGCAAAAACAATAATTAAAGTCAGAGATTTAGTGTTTTAAACGGATGATATAGTTTAAATTAATACCCTCGCCAAGCTTTTTTTTTTTATTTAGAATACAACAAAACAAACAAATAAAGATATAATATATCTCCTTTTATAGGCATCTCTATAATACCTACAACTTCTCTACATAACATTTTTCTCTCCGTAAAATAGATTATTCTAAAAACGCACAAAGTGGAATCGATAATATTTCGGAACAAGTCAAACGCTGTAAACAATTTTTGTACAGACCGCATACTTTGTATCGTAATATTACCGTTTTCGCACGTGTTGGAACAAACCTATTATACCACTATACGCGCGAACTCATAGAAAAGAGATTTGTTGTAAAGATCTGTAAACATTCTTCGAGTCAAACCTTTTGAAGGGCAAATTTTATGGGCCCATCTTGACAACGTCGCAGGGACTCGTATGTATATTGAAAAAGTAATTTATAAACAGAAGGCCTCTCATGTCAGTTAAACATTGTTAAGGGACTCGCATGCACGTTGCAAACATGTATGTTTAAATTTTAGAAATATATTACCCCTCTTGTGGCGTTATAATTTAACATTATTAGTACATTCTAAAACATTAAAATTTATATTCAAAAAATCACTCCTTCAGGAGGGCCTCGGGTGGTGTGTTGACTACATCGGGCCTCGCTTTTGTATTTGGCTACGTATATATATATATATATATATATATATATATATATATATATATATATATATTTCCGTGATTGTCGAACATCTTTAAAAATGTATTTCCATTTGTATACTTCCTTCAAACCGTGATCCTTATGTTTGTCACCTGTATAAGTCGTCTTGAAAGACCCTTAGACATGTATAAATTCCTCTCAGTATTCTCGGTATTAAATGGGTTTAATAGGGCATTTATGTATTAATTAACTTACCTTTAACTTCTTTAACAATTTACATTAAAAAATAGGCTATAACTGTTTAACTTAACTCTTACTTTTAACCTCTTATCGTACTTAGTAATTGGCTGTATGACATTGCTAGCTAAAGGCGAAAAAAACATTCTTTCATGCTATGATATTGAAGAAGATGACGAAACAGCTGGGTTACTTCATCGGTTTAATCAAAAACTAAAGGAATATCAAAAACGAGGACCTACAGCACAATTATGAATACACTATTTTCGAAAGGTGTCCATTGTAAAGGAGTTTATAAGAGATAAACGTCTGGATGATTAGCAAGCTCATTTGAACAGCATTAAAGAAATGCTTTCTTATTTCCATGCATCAGAGCATTTACCATATGCTAAGTCAGCACACTTATATTTGCAAGTTATGCTTCAATTAGAGGAGGCAATGGATTCAAGTGTTTACTAAAGGTTCACAGACGAATTTTTCACTGTTCGACGTTCTGATAAATTTATCGAACACTCCATGATGAAATCGATGAAGACAGATGAAGGTATTTCTGGGGGTAGTCGAAAGAAAGTGTAATAAGCAAATGGATTTATGGAATGCATGCTATGAATACTGTGTGTCAATTGAAAGTTCTTGCTAATGTTCAAATAGATAAAAATGATCAGCATGTAGATGTAAGTGATTCTCAAGTAAAGAAAGATGCTAGATATTAAAAAAACTTTTGGAGTGGTTTTCATCACATGATCTTATTCCAGAAATTAACAAAATCTTATCTATAGCTAGTGGAGTCGTCGGTGGTAACAGTATTAATTGCCATATAGCTCGTGAAGTTAGGATTGCTTCCATGTCCAAATTTATATGTTAAACTTTCAGTAATATTAAATTAAAACGCTCTAAAGAAGTAATCCCTCTCTTAGCCGTGAGTAGCACCGTCAAAATTCACGAGAAGGAGGTACCTATAGATCCTGTATTATTATTTCAACGCATGAGTATCACTAAGACGTTCGAGGATGAAATTTACCCTGCATGAATTAGCCCCTTACACGTTATCACTCTTCGATGCAATTGGAAGTCGGCCATTTACGATTGCTTTAAATTAGTCAATGCTGACGCTATTTATATTATCGATGGAGGATATCTGTTACATCACGTTGTGTGAGATCAAGAACAAACCTTCAACGTTATTTTCGAAAAATACGTACAGTATCTACACATACACTATGGTCATAGAGCGACGGTATTATTTGATGGCTATAGTGAGTCAACAAAAAACATTAAAGCTGCAGAACAACGTCGCCGGCTAAGAAAACATCTTCCAGCATAACAACAATTTCTTGCTAACATTCATAATAAATCTCGTTTAATTTCCATGTTGTGACACGCTGACTACTGAAAATACTGCAGTTAAACAAGTTCAAAATGACGCTGGTGTCCTCATAATTGAAACAGCAATTGAACAACTCAATTCAACAAATACAACTGTTGTGGTTGGTAAAGATGTTAATTTGTTAGTACTACTTACTGCACGGACTCCAATTGATAAAACTATTTACTTTCTAAAACCTGGAACGGCTCAACAGCGAACAGAAATATACTCTTCAAAAAGTTTATCTGCTTATCCAAAATGCAAAACTATATTTTATTTGAAAAAATGGATTTAATTGATTGCGCTAAAGTATTTGAAGAAATTGACTCTTCTCCTCAAACAATAATCACAAAAGGGATTCGCTTTCTCCTTGCTGTTT
This sequence comes from Psylliodes chrysocephalus, assembly GCA_927349885.1. Taxonomy (NCBI): domain Eukaryota; kingdom Metazoa; phylum Arthropoda; class Insecta; order Coleoptera; family Chrysomelidae; genus Psylliodes; species Psylliodes chrysocephalus. The sequence continues at coordinate 98,099,253 of OV651814.1, read as the reverse complement.
ATGGAGCGCCAAAGAAAATTGATTGTATAGACAAGAGTAGTATAACTAAGGCAATAATGGGTTACAATGGTAAGCTATCCATTCAGTCCTCAAGTCGGATGGCTTAGGTCCTGAAGAAGTGACCGAAGAAAAAGAAGTGATCGACAATCACCGGAAGGTGCGTGACAGAGCTGTACTCTGCTGTACTCACCTTCCTAGGTAGGCATAGGTAAAAGAAATGTCGCCGAAGGTATGAAAAAGTAGCCAGGTGTCACAAGAACAGGTGTGCACAGGTGTATCACCTGTCACCTATACAGGTGAGCCTGAAGAGTATTAAGAGTCTCGTCTAGCCTAGCCCGTATTGTAGGAATAAAAAAATAGCTCCAAAGAACAATGTAAGACATTCTTTACCAATATAAATTGATTGGCAATGATTAGGAGAATTGGAAATATAAACAATTGTTGGAATATTGATAAAATATTTATTAATTGTGTATAGGAAACTGGATTAACGACAGTGCAATCTACGCAGAAAGTTTTAGCAGTGAAGGGTTGCAAGCAAGTAGGACAAATGACATCTACCGAAAGGGGCACCTTAGTTACCCTGTGCTGCACGATTAATGCTATTGGAAATTCTATACCGCCATTTTACATATTCCCTCGAGTGAATTTTAAGCAATATATGCTGAGTGGTGCCCCGGTTGGATCCGATGGTGCAGCTTATACATCTGGGTGGATGACTGCACAAAATTTCGTTTTATACCTGAAACATTTCATTAAATATGTTAAGCCGTCAAAGACTTCACCTGTAGCCATTGTACTTGACAATCATGAAAGCCACATATCAATAGAAGCGTTAGACTTGTGCAAAGAAAACGGCATAGTGATGCTAACCTTCCCGCCTCACTGTAGCCACAGGCTACAGCCTTTGGACTTAACGGTGTTCGGACCGCTTAAGAGATATTACAACGTTGCTTTAACAGATTGGCTTTCTATGAATCCATCAAAAACTTGCACTATTTATGAAATAGCAAAATTATCTGCACTGGCCATACCTCAGGCTTTTACTCCCAAAAATATTCAACACGGATTCGAGAAAAGTGGCATTTGGCCTTTCAACTCTAATGTTTTTACAGACAACGATTTTCTTAGTTCCTATGTCACGGACAGGCCCATGTTGATAGAACAAGAGGAAGACGTTGTCGCGACTTCAGTTCAAGAACAACCAATGACTAGTACTACTGATCCGCATTTTCCCGTAACTGCTAGTGAAGAAAATAAGCCTTCTACTTCCGCATCTGCCTTATTAGAGCCAGCTCAGGAACGGCTAACTAATACACCAACCAATGAATCCTTCTTGACTCCCGAAACTGTGAGACCATATCCTAAGGCACAGCCAAGGAAAAATGTTAAGACTAAAAGGAAGAAAGCGAAATCTAGGATCATGACAGACACACCAGAAAAACTTTTAATAGAGCAGCAAGCAGCTGAAAAAAAACGTAAATTACCGGTGAAAAAAATTCCAAAACTGTCAAATGAATTGCAGTTCCCTAAGAAAGAAAGAAATATTAAGCGAAAGGAAAGTACATCGAGCGAAAGTTTAAATGGCGAAAGTTTCTCGTCGGGCTCCTCATCAGAATGGAACGAATTTGAAGAAGAAAGTGAAAAGGAAGTGGATGCAAATGACGTCATATGTCTTGATCGTAGTTTCCATATAGGAGACTACGTCTTAGTCCAGTTTCCAATTAAGAAAACCAGTGTCCATTATGTAGGAAAAATCGAGGAATTCGAAAACAACGATTTTACAATAAATTTCATGAGACTAACAAAATTAAAAAACACATTCTGCTACCCTGATATAAAGGATGTATCATTGGTCACCCGAAATGATATAATCACAAAGTTACCCACACCCACTATTTCGACAAGAAGAGGAAGCTTTAAGTATCTGTTTGATAAACCACTATGGGTTATTGAAAATTTGAAATAGGTCGTTCTCTCACGAAAATACAAAAGTTAGTTGTTTTTTTATGTATATGTGTACCAAATATTATCAATAAAAATAGTTTGTAAAATTATTTATTTGTTGGTTATTTCATGTCCAAGGCTCCCTACCACAGTGCCCACAGATCCCTCTGGTAGGGATGCTTGGGCACTATTGCAAGGACTTAAAAAAGTAACATTTTTTCAAAAAATTTAAAGAATAGGATTTCTAACACAATGCCCGAGGCTTAAGATAAGTCATCTATAATTGGTGATATAAATAAATTAGAGCTAGATTGAGCTGAATTTACTGTACCGGCAATAAACTGAAAAAGTGCTCAAGGATCCCCACTTTCCCCTATAACAGATATCACAATCATTGCAAAACATAATATGTATATAAATTGTAAATAGTTAGATTTAGCACAGATTTCAATTAACAACATGTATTTAAAAATAAAAAAATGTGTATGTTGTACTGTTTTTTAAATTATTTAAAAAAAAATAATTTTTGTCAGTTCAAAGTGATTTATCATATTTAAAAAATAACAGGTACACATGTAAAGTATTAATTAAGATGGCACAAATATGTTGGTAAGTCAAATAATTATTAAATAAAATAAATGTTCATATATTTATTTACTTTATTTATCAATAATTGTATACTAAAAAAACAATTACATAATTTATTTATATTATTTTCGCAATCAATGATTTTAAGTACATAATTAAGGTTTTTTTTTTTTTCGTATACTTGATCACACTAGAAATTCCTTGTTGTAATTTAAGAGAATCCAGGGGTAATTTACAATGTTTTCTTTTACCCTTGCATTTACTACAAATAATGTTTACACAGCATCTGTTGTGACGATGAGTATTGGCGAATGACATTCAATACAGGTATAAATACCGTCTCTTATATTAGACTAATTTAAATAGGATTTTCCAGTTTTTTTTTTTAATTTAAACATAAACAAAGCATTGTTCTTCTTGGTTTCCAAGTTCCACAAAATTATCTCTGAATTTTTCTAGGCAAAAAGTGAAATCATGAATGACTATAGATTTATTTCCAATCCATGTTTTCCATAGTACATAGAGCTTTCAATCGGAGCAACAGAATAATAATTTTTATGTTTACCAATTATATATGCTACAGTGTGATTTAGTGAATTTCTAATTTCAGTTCCTAAAGATACATTCTTCTCGTCAAAATAGAAAGCTGGATATGTATTTAAAACTATATTGTCTTTGGTTGTTTTATATAGGTAGAATGTTCCTTCCTCAATTGGAAATGTATAATTTTCTACCTGAATTTCATCTAATTGACTTTTGTAAGTTAAACTTATGTAAGTAAAAGTAAAAAATATAGTAGCAATCAAAAATATTTTTTTTTTTAAATATTTTTTCCCATTAGGTATTTGCTTTTTAAGTGTCTTGTCTTAATATAGGTGAATTAATGACTTAATTAATAACGAACCATAATTATACTTTTTCAAAATATATTATGAGCCTAGATTATGAATAAAAGCCTTAAAAACTTTTTATTAATACAAATATTTTTCAAATAATTATAAATTCCAAACAATTACTTTGCTTTTTAAAACACACAGGACAGATCAAAATGACATTTTTGGCATTCCAATTATTGTAATTTGCCTTTATCTTTGTTGTTATTGTTGACTGTCTACTAATGAGGCTTCAACAAACACAGCATACTACTTCCTCTACTACATTGATTTAAGTAATTTATTAAATAATAACAATGAATATTTTTTTATTTTTTAAAATTTGATAATGTTACAGATTGCAAATTAATTAAGCAAATTAACGAACTGTTATTTATTTAGTAAATAAATGTCTTGTTTTAAAATTAATAATAGTCATTGAATCCCCAATATTTTGTATCCGTATATACAGCGTTGATAATTCTTTTTTCATCATAGGGACTCAATGCAATTTTTTTGTTTAACCAGTTGAGCCCCGGTATACATAGAATGTTGGACTTTCTTCGGACCGGTATTTTTTGTTAATATAATTTTAAAATAATATTACCAGATAATATTCGTGTAATTTATGTTGAAATATGATGAATTTTTGACACTTATTTTGACATTTGAATTTGAGGTACGAGTACCTCGCGAGCAATAACGTTGTTGGTCCGCTGAGGTATCCACGTGTACCTCATATCATGACGATGCCCGATTATTACTTGTCAAAGCAAGCCTGAAGCTCTGAAGCTAGAGCGTCGAGTGTCGAGTGAGAACATTTCCCAGTCGCATTTAGTATTTAGTGACGAACGGTTCGTATGTACTATGAGTGATTACGATCGAGAGCAAAAGAAGCTAGAAAACCTCTGGTAGGAAATTTTATCGGGGGAGGATTGCGAAAGCGAGTTTTGGAACGTTTACACCTCTGATGAGTATAAAATAAATAGTAAATATAGTTCTGATGACGAGAGTGAAGATCAAGGAATATCACAAATAAATAAAAAATGGGAGCCAAAACCTAGTACAAGTGTCTTATGCAATTTGAGTAAAGTAGGAAAACGTCGTTTACAAGAGGTGCGTAATACTATTTAGTAACATGTTTTACAGACTTTTATTATTATTACCATTATTATTATTATTTTGTGTCGTCAGCATTATTATTTTATTTTTAGATGACTAATTTGGAAAGTGACGATGATCTATCGCAAATAAAAAAGAACAGGAAACAAGGTTATGGTTCTTCTACCTCTGGAGAGCGTATTTTAAATGAAGAACGACAGTATAACCATAATAATGTAAATGCACTTTCCTCCCTTCCTATTAATTCGGTAAATTTAATTTGTTAACATTTATTTTTATTACGAAGAAAACTTTTTCAGATTGATCAAGTTATGGAGGACGTAATCGTTGAAAATATTTCAAATTCTCCTGTTCACAGAGATACGGTAAATTTTTTTCTCCTTATTATTTTTATATATTATATAAAATTTCGATTTCTAGTTTGATCAAGTAATTCATGATGTAATCGATGCCAATGTGTCCGATACTGAGGGATTAGATTAATTAGAATGGGGGCATGTAGAGAGATTGAAGCTAAAAATATTCAATTACAATTTGAGGGATACTGAAGTAAAACAGAATTATTATACTTTATTTGACAAAAGTCCGTACGATATATATAAACTTTTTATTTCGGATGATATAATAGATTATTTAGTGGAAAAAACGAATCTATATGCTCAACAAACCGGACCGAACAAACAAAGTAAAACTTAGTCTTGGGTTGACACTAACCATGATGAAATGGAAAAAATTTTAGGTATCATGGTTTGTATGGGATTATTAAAATTACCTGAACTTAGAAATTACTGGAGTAAACATTTTTTATATACAACCAATGTCCGTAAGATAATTACAAGAAATAGATATAAAAGATATGGCACTTCAACAACAATCAAGACGATTTGTATGCTAACGACAGACTTCGTAAAGTATGGCCATTGATAGAAAAACTAAATACATAGTTTCAAGAGATAGTAATTCCGAGTCAAGAAATCATCATTAAAATGGCGCCCGAGCAGGGACCGTGTTGATTTATGTTAGTTATTTCCGTAACCCCCTAGTATACCCGATATTTTCTCTTAAAAATTTCTTTATTAATTTTTTTTCTTCTCGATTGTAAGCCCGTCAAATACCGTAATTTCAATTTCAATTTGCTTCTACTTCCTACCTCTCTGTTCAGCGATCTCCGATCTCAGATCAGTTTTTCCTACCTGAGAAAAAAAAACACCCGTTTTCGGATCTTCCCAGTTAATGTCCGACAACAGTAGTGATAACATAATTTGCTAAAAATGCCGGATACCGCCGTCATTATGCCTGAACCGATCTGCACCCAAGACTGGAAAATTTATTTTGGAAACCGAGATGACCCTGCCGCATTTCTAGAAAGACTAGACAAAAATTTGTATTTCAAAAAGCATTGATAAAAACCGATTACTGCCATACTTGCCCGAAGCTAAACGGGGAACCCGCTTTGTGGTTCCGTAATAACCGGTCCTTCTGGAACACATGGAATGATTTCGAAAATGACTTCCGAATTTACTATTTCCCTGTGAACTATCAGGTCGATCTAGAAACCGAAATAGGCCGACAACTTCAGCGAAGAAACGAAACCATTACAAGTTACATAACCGACCTTCAAACCTTAATGAGAAGACATGGAAACTTATCTGCCGAACAACAATTAGCTTATCTATATTAAAATTTATTACCAGAGTTCCGACAAAAAATCCGAAAGACGGATTACTCCAATATGTCTACGTTTTGTCAAGCAGCCAGGGAATTTGAGTTGTTAAGGAAGGAACTCCAGAATGTTTCAACCACGACCTCCGCTCCGAGATATACAGGCCTGCGTTAGCCTCAGAACGAACCACGACCTTATTTCCATACCAATCAGCCACAAAGAGTGGAAAATAACTCTGTTCCGCTACCTGCCCCAGTTCCAGTTACCCCGAAGAGGTTTCAAAGATTTGAACGACGATCATCCACGTCTCGAGAAGAAGTCTTGTGCTGGAAATGTGGAGAGGAAGTTGTTTTGTTCCATATGTCTAAAAGAAGGCGTAATGACTAGGGATTGTACCTGTAGCCGTCCGGGAAACGAAACAGGAGCTGTCCCAAAGAGAGGTCCGAACGGTTTCAATCGACACTAGCCTCTCAGGAATCTGTTACCATACCCGCCTCCGACTCCCGACCGCACTTATTCTTGCAAATAGAAGGTGATAATTTCTTTGGACTAATAGACACCGGAGCTTCCTAATCTTATATTGGGAACCAACTAGCGGAACCTATTTCCCACAAAAAGAAACCTATAAAAGTATATCCAACTTCAGCCAACGGAAATATAATCCGTATCCAAGATGTCTACCAGATAAAGATAGAGCTCGGCAATCAAATAGCTTTCCAAACTTAAGTGCCGACCTAGTGCTAGGAATGCATATCCTACAAAAATACGATTTCAGACTAGAATTGGGAACAGGAAAAATTTCAATAGGTAAGATGCCGATGCCACCTATAGACAGAGCCGTTTCCTGTTACCCAATAGGAGTGATTGAAGAACCGCACGTTGGCCAACCTCCGACTGGTTTTAATAAATCCGAAGCTGTCAGAGTCATGATCCATGCCGAATATAGACCACAGAATGATCAAGAGGCTCCTGGAAAATATGAGATGAAAAGCAAACAGGACAAAGTGTCTATATCTTTTAGTTCCCCCCGTCCGTACTGGTCCTACCTGTCCAGCAACCCCAACGACAAGCAAGAATTCGACAGATTTGAAGTCAGGGTTACCGATGACATCAAAGAACAACACCACCAAAGATTCTAAACTCAGTGAAAGCTGTGCTGAAGATGATGAGGAGGAAACTAGTATAATTGGGTGGCACAAAATTGATCGAAAAACATTTGATCGAATTGGAAATTTGATCGAAAATACATTTTATCGAATGACATTTGATCGACAATACATTTGACCGAATAACATTTGATCAAAGATATATTTTATCGAATAACATTTTATCGAAAAGATAATAGATCGAAAATTCATTAGATCGAATGGACGATATATCGAAAATCAACAATAAAAATAGTAAAACATTAAAAAATCAAACGATACCATTCAACCGTCCGTCTAATCCCTACTACCAGGGAAACTAATCTAAGCGGTTATCAAAATTAAGTACTAATGGCAAATTTTTCAATAATCTCAAATGATAGCTACCTCGTTTAACAAAGTTTATCCTTACAATATTGTTAATTTAAAATAATTATTTTAGAGCTAAGCGGTTAATTATCTTCATTGGGATTAAAGAAATGTGATTAATTCGCACAAAATATGTATTTCAATAAGGTTGAGTTGTCTCTCGAGGAGTCATTTTAGGTAAATTATTTTAAGTTTTTTTTAAATAAAAAATTAAATTAATTTACCTAACCTGTGCGACCTGGAGCCATCGCGGTTTGCCTCGCAAAAAAAAATATAGAAAAATAAAAAAATTCAAGCAACATTTTTAACTAATTTACCTAATCTGTGCGGCTTGGAGCCTTCGAGGGTTGCTTCGCAAAAAAATATATACAAAAACGGGAAAATAAAAAAAAATAACTAATTTACCTAACCTGCGCTATTTAAATTTAACTAATTTGCATCGCGTATGTTAGGTAAGTTAGTTTAGTTTTTTTTATTATGAAAAATTTAAATAATTTACCTATACTGTGCGGCCTGGATCCTACGCGGTTATCATTGCAAAAAAAATTATAGAAAAATAAGAAAACTAAAACAAAAACTTTAACTAATTTACTGCCCTACTAAGCGAAAAGGGGGTATCTACATTTTTTTCGAAATATGAGATATTTATGTCATTCAAGGCACTTTATTTTATCTAGTACTAGAGTGAATTTGCCGTATCTATACTACAAATATTATAATTTAGACTATAAGTTTAGCCGTATCTACAAAGCATACAGTATATACTAAGCATTTGGGCGGGAAGTAGCAATACTAGACAATAATGGTGGTATCTACACGACCTTATGCAGCTACGGCTGAAGTTGCTTAGTAAACGTCACTTATTGTCAAAGTCGTTTAGTATTAATATTGTGATTAGTATTGCACTTAATTTTAAACTGTGAGCACGTCCTAATCGCCCACTGAAAAAAAATTGTATTTCTTTTAATTTTTTTCGTTTATTTTTGTTAGTTCGGGATAAAACAACGTTGGAAATATTTTTAATTGTGTATATGAACATTACATACAATAATTTTAAAGTGATTTACTAAAGATTTAGAGGTAAGTTCTTAATTTTACTACCATAACCTAAAATATTAACAAAATAATGTTTGCATAAAGAAGACTTTGGTTTTGCATATTCTGATCTCTTTTACACAAAAAGTATTATGGATTTCGTTGTGAATAATGCGTTTCTGATTTTTTGCATTGTTTTAACAAACTGAAGATGTTTAAATATTTAATTCGATTTTGCGTTTATTGCATTTTATTAAAAATTTATGGACATAGTCTTGCAAACGTTTTTTTTTATTTCAGATGAGTAGGGGGAAAAAGCTGCTTGACATAGCTCTTGCCTCGGCTCTTACGAACCCAACAAATAGTACAGATTGGGAAAATATTATTGAAAATGCGCCAGTTATTTTATTGGAGAATAGCGATATTCAAAATCCAGCAAATTCTTCGGATACAAAAAATATCACCCATAAACTTCCAGATCCAGAAACATTCAAAATAACTGGTAATTTAATGGAATATAAAGAGAATGCGTTGGGTTTACGTGAATTGGTAGAAAATGACATACAAATGGAAGTAGACGGCAATTTGGGAATAAATATTATGATGATGGAAGGCATGATAGTGGAGAACAATAATGAATTAATAACTCTTAACCATGATGAAAACCCAGAAGAATATGTACTTGAAAATTTGGAAAAGGCGTTTCAAGAAAATGGAAAAGAAATGGAAGAACGATATGAAAACGAAGCAACTACGTTGGTTTTGCGTGAATTGGCAAAAAATGACGTCCACATCGATGTAGACAAGAATTTGGGAGCAAATATTACAATAATGGAGGCCATAGTGGAGAACAATCATGAATTAGTAACCCATAATCATGAAGAATACCCAGAAGTACCTGAACCTGACAATTTGGAAAACGTGATTCAAAATAATGGAAGAGAAAAAGAAGGACGGAATGAAAATGAAATAGAAACTCGCATTACTAAAAAAGGGGAACAACGAAGGCGTAAAAAATTTAAATATTCAACCGAAGAAAGAAAAATAATTAAACGAAATAAACTAAGGGATTCACATTCAGTTAGGGATGGATGTGGTGATCAATGTAAGAAAAAATGTAACAGGAAGATAAATCAAGAAAGAAGAACTGATATAAATAATCAGTTCTGGAATCTAGACCGCGAACAACAGCACCAATTTATGCTGTCGTGCATCAGCCAGACAAGCGTGAAACGTAAAACGGTTGGATTAGAGTCTCGCAGATCTCATACGCTAATGTATTCTTTAAAAACAGCAGACGGAGAATGTAAACCAGTGTGCAGAACCTTTTTTCTTACCACTCTAGGGTTTCACAAAAATAACGACAAAATTCTACAAAGATTTTGTACATCTTCGAACTCATTGCTCGCTCCAAAGCCACATAGAAATCGTGGAAAAGTACCTCATAATAAATTGGACCATGCAATAATTGAAAAACATATGGAGTCTTTCCACCCATCGATATCGCATTATCGTAGAGAACATGCACCCAAGCGATGTAAACATAAAAGATATGTTTGGCGATTTTCAAATGAGCAATCGAAAAATACCTTGTTCGTACGATTTGTATCGCTCAATAGTACAAAAGTTAAATACATATATCTTTTGTAACGTTGGGTCACGAAGAATGCGAAATGTGTGAGAACTTTAAAATCCATCCTCATTCAGAAGAAAATTTACAAAATGATTGTTCCGACTGCGAGAAGTGGTCAAAACATATAAACCGGAGTAAAGATGCAAGGCTGCTTTACAGAGAACATGCCAACAAAGAGCCAGAAGAAGGGGAAGTTACATATTCTGTTGATTTGGAAAAAATCATAATGTTACCCCGGTGTGAAATGTTCAAATCAGTTATATTCATTCCACGATTGATTGCATATAACGAAAGTTTCGTTCCGGTAGGAACTAAGAACAAAAATATTAAACCTGTGGCCGCAATTTGGCACGAGGCAATTCGAGGACGAAAAAAAGAAGACATAATAAGTACCTTTCACAAATTCTTTTTATTAAAGAGAGATGCGAAAAAAATAATTCTGTGGGTAGATAATTGCACTTCACAGAATAAAAACTTTGCATTTTTTACGTTTCTAGTTTATATAATAAACTCATCCGATATATCCGCCGAAGTAATAGAAATAAATTACTTCGAACCAGGCCACACATTTATGAGTGCCGACGCATTTCACCACCAAGTAGAAAAATCTCTACGGAAAATGAAGAAGGTTTATGACTTTCCAGAATTTAAACAAGCTGTTCAACAAGCCAATTCTGGCAGAGTTACAGTTTTGGAAATGGAACTCCGCGATTTCTACGATTGGCAGGATTTTTCATCCACTTACAAACTGAAAAAAGCAAATAGTACGCGGCCATATATCCATGATATGGTTCAAGTCACGGCCCACAGGGGATCAATGTCATTACTTTATAAAAACAATTTTAGTGGCCCTGATTTAACATTAAATTTCTTGAATGCCAAAATTACAAAGACTGGAATACCAGTTCCACCAATAAGAGAAAAGCCAAGAGGCATCACAGAAGAAAGACGTAATAATATTATCTCAAAGCTTTTAGAAGCCGACAATGCTATTATGCCGAAAAACCGTTTACATTTTTGGAAGGAACTACCTACCACTCAATGCCTTGAACATGATAATGATGATGATTAATAATAGTTTTCCAATTAATATCTAAGTCATTTTTCAGAAAATATCTTGTTATTCAAACAAAACCATTTAAAAATAAACGTTTGTATGTAGATACTGTTTTTTTATTTTAGTAATTCGTAAGCATTTGTTAAGGCAGAATAGGGGTAACTACAATTATTTTAGAAAAAAATATAAATAAATAAATTGTATTATTTTCATAAAAAAAAACGAAAAAAACCGTATATATTTTCGCTTTTAACTTAAATATTGCACATAAAATAATAATGGCATTAAATGAAATCTTAATACCTGCTAAACTCAAGACACTATAAATCACAGATACCCCCTTTTCGCTTAGTAGGGCAGTTTAGCTAACGTGCGGCCTGAAGCCCTCGAGGGTGGCTTCGCAAAAAAAATATACAAAAAAAGAAAAAATAAAGAAAACCCAACTTATTTACCTAACCTGTATGGCCTGAAGCAATTTAACTTATTGCTCTGACAGAGGTTAGGTAATTTAGTTAGTTTTTTTAAAAAACTGTCAGAGCAATCAGTTAAATTGCTCCAAGCCGCACAGGTTAGGTAAATTAGTTAAGTTTTCTTTATTTTTATTTATTTTTAAAAAACCCAACTAACTTACCTAATCTGTATCAGATCAATCAGTTAAATTGCTCCAGTCTGGAAACGTCGCGGTTAGCATCGCAAAAAAAATATAAAAATTAAAAAAATAATTTACCTAACCTGTGCTATTCAAATTTAACTGATTGCTCTCGCACAAGTTAGGAACGTTACTTATTTATTTTTTGTTTTTGCGAAGCAACCAGCGATGATTCCAGGCCGCACAGGTTAGGTAATTTAGTTAAAATTTTTGTTTTCATTTTTCTCTATAATTTTATGAATATTTAGTTTTTCGATTAATTGTTTTTTCTTTCAAATCTATTTTCGATCAATTTTCTTTTCGATAATTTTTCTGTTCGATCATTTTTCTTTTCGATCAATTGTTATTCGATAAAATGTTTTTTCGATCAAATGCATTCGATCAAATGTTTTCGATCAAATGCATTCGATCAAATGTTTTCGATCAATTTTGTACCACCCAGTATAATTGGCTGTCTGTTACAGACTATAACACCACTTTCTGATAGAATGTTAACTCCGGAACAGTCCCGAAAATTAGAAGAATTTTTAAAAACCAAATTACCCGCTTTTCACACTATTCAAGGACCCACTGAAATGCAATTAACCAAACCCGAACCGATTAAACAAAGAGACCGACCCCAAAATCACAGAATGCAAGAAGTTATAAATCAAGAAGTAGACAAAATGTTGGACAAAGGGGTAATAGAGCCCTCAAAAAGTCCGTGGAGTTCGCCAGTGGTGATTGTGAAAAAGAAAGAATCTGTCACTAGTTACCTGTCTAATTCAATTCTTCTTTTTTTTTTGAACTGTTATTCAGTCCATAATCGGAGGCTCACAAGCTCTGGAATTGACATTGGTATACCTATTATTAAATATAAATTGTAAAAGGATACAAGGTGATATTTGTATTGGAATACGTATAAAGATATAGTTTTTTTTTACAAGGTAAAAAGGTGTAATATATACCTACCCGCTTAGTATATATTTTAGTAATTATTGGTAAGCTATTGCGAAATATCAAACAAAGGTTTTCGTTTGGAGTTGTATATAGTAAATTTGTATATAATAAATTTGTATATATATTTTTTATATTATATATAGTTTAGATATTGCTAAAAATAGTCATTTGGTATAAGATAGTATTATTTAGTTTAATCGACGAAATGTAGTTGAATTAAGTTATCGGATATTTCTTGTCTACTGTGAGTTACTATTGTAGTATTAGGTACCTATAGATTGGGTGGTATATATATTTGTAGTTTTGTAGTTTTTTTGAAATAATTTAGTTACATATATTATACTCAGGGAGGTAATATATATTTGCATATATTTTCTTTTCAGTAAGTTATTTAACTTGGTAGAGCTGGATCTTCGAATTAGGAGTATATTTAAGTAGGTAGTAGTTTTTTGTATATGTATATAGTAGGGTGATTTTTTTTTCGACTATTTTTTTTATTTTCGCTCCTGTCCTGAAATTTTGTTGAAAATGCCCCCAAAAAAATTCCCTGATTTCCTATATAAAACAAATTGCGTATCAGCGCGTAAAAAGGATTTTTTTGGCTTAAAACTTTAACCAAGATAGCTAATCTAAAAAACTATTCGATAGAAATATTTATTTGAATTTTTTTTCTGTTTTAAAAATTGTCTAACTAGTTATTCATATATTTTGCAATTGTCGATATGAAATAAGATAATAATAGCATTCTTAAAATTTGTAGCACGAGTTTGACTTTTAAAATTGTCTGAGGGTAAAAATGAAATTTTAATAATATTTTTAATACTTTATCTTCTTGCAATTTAACCAAAAACTCAAAACAGTTAAATATCTTATTGTTTTAGACGTTTTGCGACTCAAAAATGTTTGGCTCTCCTAAAAACCCTACCCTTAAATCCGCTGCTGTCGCCAATTTTGTTTGGAAAATTATGATGAAAATGCACCAGAACATTGCATTAAATATGTATGGAATAAATCACGTTTATTTTGATCTTTGAGAAAAGTAGAGAGGCAGCAATTATAAATAATAATTTGTTGACCGTACGATAAGCACCAGTAGGTAGCCCAAAATTGCCATTTTCCGAAAAAAATTTAAAGTCACAAAAAGTTAGAATATCGACCAGATAATATCGAAATTACTGAAAGTTTTGACAAAAGTACCACTTCAGGATCTTCTGTCTCATACCACAACCGGATTTTCATATTACAGGATTATGTAATATCCAGAATTATCATAGACAAACATCAAGTTTCTGCAACTCTAGTAGCAAGCTATGGTTTTGATGGCAGCTCTGAACATTTTGAATATAAACAGAAGTTCTTGAACGAAACCGCAGGTTCACAAGATTCCAGTGTTTTTGCAACTACGCTTATACCACTAATGTTGACTACGAGTAATGGTGTTATTATTTGGAATAACTTAACTTAACATATCATGAATGAAAAAAATAATTTTAGAGAAGAAAATTCAAAATCTTAAACCATTTGAATTCACAGTAAATAGATGTCAAGTAATAGTTGATTTTCACCTCTGCCTTACATTAAGAGACGGTAGTTTTAAGTACCCTAACTGGAACTAAATCGAGTCAGGCATGTCCAATATGCAGGGCTACTCCTGCTAAATTTTTAACTATATTTATACCTAAAGAAAGTGCGCCTCAGTACGGTATCAGTCCACTTCATTGCTGGATTCGTTTTTTTTGAATGTGTAATCCACATTTCCTATAGATTAAATTTAAAAATGTGGCAAGTTCGGGACGAGACAAATAAAGCTGCATTTACCGAGCAGAAAAAATGTACAAAGGTTTTCTTGGGAAAAGATAAGCCTACATGTTGATAAACCAAAATCTAACGACGGAAATATCGCTAGAAGAGCATTTTTAAATTATGATTTGTTTTCAGATATTACAGGGGTTTTCTGTAATTTAATTACACGCTTTTGGATAATACTGATCTCAATGGCATGTCATCTTCCATTAAATTTGAATAAATTTAAAATTTACTGCTTCTAAAACGATCGTATTTTCATGAAACTCTGTCCATGATTTCCGAGGCTCGCATCTATTCATAAAGTTCTTATACACAATAAAAAAATATTGGAAAAATGCATTTTACCAGTTGGGTATTTGGGAGAAGAGGCATCAGAACCCAGAAACAAAATTTATAAACAAGACCGAAAATATCATGCCCGAGAAAACAGCAGAGTTAATGACATAACTGATATTTTCCAAAGAGTATTAGATACATCAGATCCTCTAATATCATCATTGTCACTTCAAACGCGAAGGTTAAAACTTAAAATTAAAAAATTAGATAGTTTAGAGTTAGACCGCGAATTACAAAATATTTAGTTGAATTTTCTTTGCACATTTAAGTGCTAATAAAAGTTTCTGTGTGTTTTTTGTGTCTCATAATTTATTTTACATTGTTAAATGTTAAATGTGAAAAAAATTGTCATCCAGACAACTTTTGTCATCCGCAGTGAGTCTTGACTTAATTGAAACCTATGCGTTTTTTTCATAGTACATATTCACATGATCCTTTTAACTGAGCTGAGATTTTAAAGTATCAAAAATTATATAAATTTGTTGTGGGCTTCTTTAAAATGTTTAAATTTTGTTCAGACAGTGTTTAGGAACCAAATTACATTAAAACAAATAAGTTTATTTAGCTTCGGAATGTAAAACAATTTTGGGCAAAATAGTGGGCTTCTGTGCCATAGTGCGATGGTTAAAAGTACAAGAGACTGCTTTTAATAATCTGAAAACCATCTTAACTGAAGCTCCGATACTCAGTTGTCCCGATTTTAATCTCCCGTTTACTTTGCAAACCGACGCTTCCGATCATGGCCTAGGAGTTGCGCTGACACAGAAAAAGGATGGCATAGATTATGTCATCGCATATGCCATTAGAACTCTGAGTCCTGCTGAAAGAAATTACTCTGTAACCGAAAAAGAATGTCTCGCTATAGTCTGGTGTATTGAGAAAATGCGTGCATACCTAGAGGGGTATTATTTTACCGTACTCACCGATCATTAATCACTTAGATGGTTACATTCCATCGTGAGTTCGTCCGGCCGACTCGCTAGATGGAGTATCGCCGATGCCTTATCTCGAAATCCATTACCTACTACCGAAAGCACATATCGCACGCCCGACATGTGTACCGTTGAGAAAAATATTAACTGTAAATGGTATTCAATAGAGAAGGCGAGGTTGAAAGAAGCCCACTAGAATACCCTGACTTCTGCATTAAAGAAAATCATCTATACCGACATTTTTGGGACATCAATGACTATAAAGAACCCGAATTATCCGATCCCTGGAAGTTGTGCGTCCCTAAATAACAAAGAGACCGAGTACTAAAGGAAAACCATGACGCACCGAATGCAGGCCACACAGGAATTGCGAAAACTATAAACTGTATAACAAGACAATATTATTGGCCAGGAATGTTTCGAGATATTACTAAATATGTTCGCAGTTGCCTGATCTGTCAACGACATAAACCATCCCAACAACAAATACCAGGGAAAATGCAACACTCACCGAATCGTCAACCCTGGGAGGTTATTAGTACCGATCTAGTAGGACCCCTACCCCGAAGTAAAAGGGTACAATGTAAGGCAATACGTTCCGCCACTGCCAAGAGTGTAAGTACCGTATTTTACGAGTAAACTTTTTGAATCCGTTTTAAAAAAACTGGGTATTCATACACCGTTGTACCCCGGCATAAAATCCGCAGGCAAACCCCTTTGAAAGGGCAAATAGAACAATAAAAAGTATGATCGCCCAATTTTGCTAGAATAACCACCAAGAATTGGACTTACATTTATCCGATTTAAAATTCGCTATCAATACCTCCCGACATGAAGTAATTGGTTATTCTCCAGCTTTCTTGAACTTTGGAAGGGAATTAGTCGTCCCCAAGGCCCTACGCCAAGAGGTGAAAATAACTGATCAATCAAACGAAACTAAACAAATGGAAGATGCAATTCCCGAAAACTTTGTTCAGCGATTAGGCAAACTCAAAGAGTGTTTTGACCTAGGCCGTCTTAATTTATCCCGAGCTTTTACTTCTCAGAATCACTATTATAATCTACGCCGCCGAGATTGGAAATATACAGTAGGTGACTTAGTTATGAAGAGAGAGCATACTCTGTCATCCGTCGTTGACCATGTAGCCGCCAAATTGGCCTCAAAGTATTCCGGACCGTATACCGTCATAAAAGTCGGATCCACCGTAGACTTCAACCTAAAAGATGCCACCGGGAAAAGACTCAGTCAGGCGCACATCAAGGATCTAAAATCAGCGGTAGAAAACAAATAGTTTGTTTCTCTTTTCAGCTATGAGTAAAAAAACCCGTTACCGCCGGGCTACCGAAACTAATACCATTAGAAGACAGAAAGCGACGACTATATACCGAGGCTGAGCGCATTTTAAAAATTAAGAAAATTTCCCAGCAGTTAAGGCATCCAAGGCCCACCTCGCCATGTCAGCGCGAGGTCATTGATTTAACCTCCCCTGAGCCTATTCATGCTAAGATCCGTATTCTCCAGGACATCGCCTTACCTCCATGGAAGGTGGTAGTCTCCGGTACCCGTAGCTGGATTTTTAAGCCCAAATGATGTACGTGAGGCACTGTGGCAGGACGCCGAAGAGACATTTCTATTTTATATCACGCCTTCACCAAATTTGCAATTTCCTGAGCCGCCGCGATGCACGAGGAAGTGGATGCTAAAAAGGGACTTAGCATGGGCAAAGTCCCAGGCTACGGGATACATTGCTCCGGAGTTGCTTGCATATGCGCAACAGCTAAGGCCTGCTACGGCCAACCCCTACCGATCATTCCGTCTGACTTTCTAGTTCAATTCCCAGTAGGTCAGGATTGTGCCTCCCGCCCTGGTTGGCCAAGATAATTAGAGTTTTCTTTTTAGTTGTCCATGTATCCCTAGGAATTATTTTTTCTTCTGTTTTTCCCCACCTTTTGTTTATGTTAAGGAATTGTCTCGATTATTTTATTCCAGAAGAGGCCGGAATTTTTTATTACCAATAAGAATATTTTCTTTTGTTACCGATTTTCTTTTCTTTTCGTTTTTGAATCATAGTGTTTATTTCTGTTGGCTTCTTCGGAATCTCGTTTACCATTAAAAAATTAGAGGGTTCATTTGAAATTTACCGTTGCCCCGTTTGAGAAGTATCTAGTCAAGTAATACCATGTAATGTATTTCAGTACCATGTCTGCGTTTCCAAATGCCACCCTCGCCGACTTCTTCGAATATAAGGACGAAGACAATGGTAGATCGCAAGTGATTTATTTTCCTCAACGTCATCCGAGTGTGGAAGAGATACCACCGGCCCTACGGCCTCCATCGTCGCCCACACCGTCATCACCTCCATCTGCACCCGTGGTAAGTTCCATCGGTCGCCGCTACGTACGTATCGGTGTGGACGTCTGTTGGCGTTGTGGAAGTACTGGACATCACCAAGATACTTGTTCTCATGCTCCGATACTATTTTGCTCTCGCTGTGGGCTGATAGGTGTAATGTCGAGAAATTGCTCCTGTTAGCCTCTGTCTACAATGGTTCCAATTTTCCCGCTGTTGCAAAGTTGATGGTCCCTAAAGGGAATTCCGTTGTTCTTCATGTAAAAGAAAAAGCCACAGACGTTAAAACACTTCCGCCGTGTCATGCTTCTGACAAGAAGGGACTCATCAGATAATCGACCGAATAACTATAGGTCTTTCTTTTCCTGACTGTTTTCCTGTTGTCTTACAGTAACATGGATTCTGACACTCCCGTCGAAATGATAAGACTAACCGGATCAGCTCTATCCGGTGGCTAAGTAGAACCACCGACTAGTACCCCCCAACAAACGGTACCTGTTGTTATCACGGATGTAACCACTCCTAAAACCAGTGCCGCCAAGCTGCGATACGATCCATTTGATGTAGTACCTCAATCGAGCCTTCCCATAATCCGTACTAGACCAAGGCCATTTATTGCCTAGTGAGGAACCAGTCGCTAAGAGAATCCGAGCTTCCGACAATTCGATATATCTTTCTGTTGAAAAAAAGTTGTGTTGGAGGTATGGATATCCCGGCCACCGTAGGGATACTTGTAGTAGAAAGATACTTTTATTTTGCTCCCGTTGTGGTATCGTATGTCCAGAGATTGTAAATGTTCTCAGCTGCCGACTCATCCGAGTATATCAGCTACAAGTAATAACTTCTCATCGCGCTCCTGATCAATTGGAGTGCAAACTGACCCATTTCCGCGACAGCGTCGGTGTCCAATGTTATTTAAAGTACTGAAGCCCCGAAAAAGAAGCAAGAACCGAAGACGCACGAAGAATTTTATATGTAAAATTATTTTTAAAATTTGTATTTTCTAGGTAGGTTGAAAAGAAAAAATAAGCGTAAACGTGGTTTACTCTTTTTTTTTACCGAAGAAAGGGGGGATGTAACGAAGTTACTTTTTTTATTTATTTGAGAAATATAGAATCCGTCGGAAAACTGGATTCAACATTATATTTAATTATTATCATTTACCGTTGGGTTTTAGTAAATTAATTTTATTTGAGAAATATAATTTATCGGAAAACCAAATTAATTATTTTTATTTTATTTTTCCTAATCACCATTTAGCCTTAACGTCAAAAATTTGAGTTTTCAAACGTTTACTATATGTTAAATCTTCCCATTCAAATTTTTTACAAGTAATCGGACGATAGCCTCCGATTTCCCACTTTAATCTTCAATTAATAACCGAGTTTGCACGACGAGCGGCGACAATCACCTATAAAACAGGCTGCAACTGCCAGATCTCATTATCTTCCGCCCGACGCTTCAGCTAGCGAAAACCGATTCGAGCAGTACCAGCCGCCGCCGATAAAAATCCCGTCCAACAAGTACAGGTAAAAAAACTGATTTCTTATCGTTTTGTTTTTGAAAATAAATAAAAACTCATTCCAATTTATACCTGCTTTATTTTCTTTTGAGTTTAAAATTCAAATACCGAATCGATTTGTATTAAAGCATTTTGCGCTGTTTAAAATATTTAAATTTTTAGAAAGATTTATTTTCATTTCCCGATTAAATTATTGATTTTATTTTATTTTCCGATTTTGACACGATTAAATTATTTAATTAGATAAATAGATTTAACGATTTAATTGCTGCCAGGTCTAGGTTAGTTATTTTTTTTACAGTTGATTCTTTTACTTCATCTTTTTTATCTGAACCTCTATCTCAGAGGGACAAAACTCCAGATCGCCAATCTAGTATCTCAACACATTTTGATGATGACTTAGAAGAACTTCCAGTTCAAGAACTAAATGAAAACCAAACCCCACTAAAAACGAACGATTCCGTGGACCCCCAGCCAAGTACCTCTGTTTTGGCCGATTATAATTAAGATTTGGTATATTTGGTAGTTGGTGTTGCCTATATGGCAGATACATTTTATTTAAAATATATCGTTAATTTTGGCATGCGCAAATTATTTATGCGTAGTATTAACGATCAGTCGTATTTCGTTACTTCTGATAGATAGTTGATTTAAAAAAGATAAAAATTCGTTTTGTACGCCGGTTCTAATTATTGAATGCAAAGTGAAATTACCGATGAACCTTCCCTTTTCCTTCCCTGATATTTTTTCCTTAAGTTCATCAATCACGACGGGATACAGAAATATTTTAAAGGTAAGAGAAACTAATTTCTAAAATATAGTCTCCATACAGTTCAGTAAATACACACCAACCTCAAATGATTTAGATGAAATATTACCCAGAAAATTTTTAAAAGAAATACGGCCCATTCCAAAAATTCCATTATCATTCGGCACACGGAAACAGTGGGCTGCTGAGCTAACTTCCCCAGAAAATATTTTAGAAAAGAAATATAAATCGGAGATAAATAAATCAAAGACAAAAATAACAGAGAAAAAGTAGAAAAAATTAAGAGAAGCAGAAAACAAAAAAGTGTCACAGTTGAAAGCGATGATGAAGAAATTGCATTATCCGAATTAAGGAAAAAAATTATTACCAAACCAGAAAAGACTGACAAAAAATATTTTTGTGTAGAATGCTTTGAAGTACAGTAAAACTTCAAAAACAGTGGACTGGATTTGTTGCATAAGATGTAACAACTGGTTGCACGAGACATGTACGTTGTACCAAAATACCTGTAATCCATGCAAACGTGAGGAATTGAAAGGAAAATGTACGGCATCTCTCCCTTATGGTAATTAGCATTTGGCATCTCTTCATACGGCTATAGGCATCTCTCCATACCCAGGGGGAGAGTTGCCAGAAAAACGCTTTTTTTTATTTTTTTAAAGTAGAATAGTTTTAATGTTTTTTAAAGGTCAGTATTTTGATGGAAGTTAGTTTTAAGATTTTTATTATATATTTTGAAATACAAATTTTTTGTTAATTTGGTTTTTTCCAACTTTTTTCAAAAAGTGTGGCATCTATCCCTACTTTACCCTATTGATGGAATGTATCGTGATGTAGATAACAAAAAATTTGATCATAAATACGGAATTCGATTTTATAGTGACACAGAAAAATTAATGACTGGTGATTCACAAATATTCATTATTGCTTCAGACATAATTATACAAAATATAAAATACAAGAGAACTCAAGGTTTGTACGAGTTATTATTTAAAAAAATTCCCATAAATTTTTCCAAACAAGATGAAGAAAATTATATAGATTATTAAAAAAACACAAATGCTAATAGAAGGTATAATAGAGCAGATAAGCAGGTAGATGGTAGCAAAAGTGAATAATACAAGAAGATAATTGCTCCAATTGCCGACGGAAGGGGGATGTTAATGATAACAGTAACATTCGAGAAATATTTAATTTAAAATATTTTTTTTTTCAATAATTTCTGTATATAATAAGCATTTCTTAAACTAATCAGTATCAGTTGTACTTCGACGACGATTACTACTACTGTACAATATGGCTACTACTCCATCCACATTGGCGATTTACACCAAGGATAGAATCAATTTTCCAATCAAAGTGGCGATGGTGGTGATGAAGCAACTATTTCAGTAAGCTTATATATTTTTTTAAGTTTGATATAAATTTTATCTTTACTTTAATTAGATTATTTTTTTTATTTCTTATTTCTTGTGAGTTGTTTATGTAAATTAATATAGTTTTCATGTTTAGTTAATGTACCAAAGCATGTTTACATTTATTTTATTTATATTTACACCTGGTCCCAGTGATAATGGTAATAAAAAGCATTATTTAGAACCACCACAGTTGTGGTCAG
Source organism: Psylliodes chrysocephalus (assembly GCA_927349885.1). Taxonomy (NCBI): domain Eukaryota; kingdom Metazoa; phylum Arthropoda; class Insecta; order Coleoptera; family Chrysomelidae; genus Psylliodes; species Psylliodes chrysocephalus. The sequence continues at coordinate 98,076,901 of OV651814.1, read as the reverse complement.
ATGATGATTCTGAAAAAGATGGTGATTCTATAGTAGCAGCATCATTCACAACTACAACAAACGAGTTTAAAAGAAATTAGTATTGATGATGGACAGCTTACTGGTGCCACGGTTAGTGAACCTAGTACTAGTAATATAAATGATTATTTATCTCAGACATTTTTTTAAATAAATATTTAAGTAAGTCAAATCGATTTTCGTTTAACTCTTTTTCATCCTGATCAATTACAAAACATTGACGTATTAATATCAAATTTTTATTATAAAATGTTGTTTTAATAATATTAATCCTTTCAGGACGGTGACCTGTATATCTGCCATACAGAAATTTGGCACACAGCCGGCTGTCAGATATATGGGACATCGAGTTATTCATGCCATATGGACTAATGTCATATATTTTGGACAACTTTTAAAAATCAATTTTCCGTGCCATACCAACGAACGACCGATATATATACCGATGGCGGAAATACACGACAGCCGTCGGGAGGGCAAATTCGGTGAGTGGCCTACGCGGTCTACGTTACCAGTGATTAGTGTTGTTTACAATGTCGGCAGAAGAGCAGACAGGGCCTTCAAAAAAGCGGTTTAGAGTGGAAAGTGATTATGATAATAGTTATTGTGGATTGGATGAACGTGAGCACGCCATATTAATGCACTGCTTAGAAACAGTGATACATTGGGCTCTGATAGTGAAGAGGGACCGTTCATTGATAGCGGGAATGAGTATCTTCCAAGTGAAGTTGACACGGACCAGTAGGAGAGCGACAAAAGTGAGGTAAATGAAATAAGCTTCGAAGATAGAAATATGCCAGATATTGAAATTGCCGACAATAATCTTGACGCCGAGGTAACAGACTATAGAGACCTGATTATTACGAGGACAAAAAACGAGTTTGTGTCGAAATTACATACATTTGATGACAGTAATAAAGGAGTGAAAAACGAACATCTGACAAATCGTCATTGAAAACAGTATGTAATTAATATGTAAATTATTTTATTTGTTAAGGATTTTTTAACTGTTAAATGGTTTTTTATTATACTGGTAAAAGTTCGTTTACTCTTTAAGATTTTAAATTATAGTGTGTAATTGCTTTGTGACAGTAGTTATTATTGGCCTTATTTTTAGGATTAAAGTAAAAAAAAAATTGAAAAAAAAAATAGTATTTACATAGAAAATTGATACATATGTACTTGAAATAGTTATTATTTGCAGTCGATAATGTTTATAGTACAGTTGAAATTTTATCAAATTAACCCGGCATTCCTATGGCAGGGTTTAACAGACCCCAGATGAATTAAAACTGCCTAAACTATTTCTTAAACTGCAAGTGCGTATATGTGGTTGCCTATAGCCTAGTCAATAACATCGATCGGCAATTCTGTCGGTCAGTTTAATCGTGCTGGGAAGTTTGGAGAATATACATGTGTTTAAAGTGCGCTGGAGTCTGTGATACCCCACCTGGGTTATAAAGTTATAAAATTTATTAGACTAATAATTTTTCTTAGATAAAATCTTATGGAAGAGGATGACCAGCAAAACTGTTATTTAGGTAGAGATAAAGTTACGAAATGGTACAAACACTATAGTACAAGCCGAGTAAGGCTGGCAACTTTTCTTTGATGAAAATTTCCTTACTGACATTACACAAGTTATATCACCGAAAATCCACTTGTAAATAAAATAAACAATATATAGTGCTTAATGATGAACATATAGAGTGCCAGCTAATAAACATTTGAAGTAAAGAATCTTGTTAGAGTAATTAGCTAAAAACACACTTAATATTCGCAATAAGTGAACCTAGGTTATGAATAACAGTAAAATCATTAAATTGACATTCTTTATCCTATCTTCGTTTCGAAATACAAAATTTGCCATAGCATTGTCAGCAGTTTCTACGTTACGTAAATCCACTCGCAAAATATTCTGTGAGTTTTGGATAAATAAACTGCTGGCAATGCTAATGACAATAGTAACGTTCGAGAAATATTTAATTTAAAATATGCTGGTTTTTTCAACAATTTCTGTATATAATACTCATTTTTTAAACTAATCAGTATCAGTTGTATTTCGACGACATTAATGATTTACACCGAAGACAAAATAAATTTTCCAATCAAGGTGGCGATGGTAGTGATGAAGCAATTATTTCAGTGGGTATATATTTTTTTCAGGTTTGATATTAATTTTTTCTTTAAAAGTCAATTTGTATAATTAAATTAATTTTTATTTCTTATCAGTTGTTTATATAAATTATTATAGTTTTCATGTTTAGTTAATATACCAAAACATGTTTACATTTTTTTATATTTATCGGTGTTGATAAATGTATATAATTTTTGATTGATTATGTTTTAATTTATTTCAGATATGGTGTAAAGGACATGACTGCAAAAGAAGGAAAAAGTTTTTTATCTTTAACGTATTCACCGAAAACGGCAACTTAAAAAAAATTGGTAATCTACCGGTTTGGTAAATGAGAGTTAAAATTGAAAAAAGAAGAATTTAAAATGTTGGAGAAAGTGGTCAAAAGATACCGATTCAATCTATTGGATGAAAAACCTGAAGATTTGGATCGGAATAGGATTAAACCAACACCTGCTCCCAGTGATGGTGGTAATAAAAAGCATTAGTTAGAACCACCACAGTTGTGGTCAGATGATGATTCTGGAAAAGATGGTAGTGACTACCAATAAGAATAAACGCCTAAAGACGAGAGATCAAAAATAACAATAGCAGCAGCATCATTTACAATTACAACAAACAAGTTTAGAAGAAATTAGTATATTGGTGTCACTGTTAGTGAACCTAGTACTAGTAAATAAATGATTATTTATATCAGAAATTTTTCTAAAATAAATGTATGAGTAACAATCAAATCGATTTTCATTAAACTCTTCTTCGTCCTAATCAATTACAAAACTTTGACGTATTGATATCAAATTTTTATCATAAAATGTTTTAATAATAATAATTATAATAATAATAATAAAGTATCTTAAAATTTAAACATTGCTACACCATCTCCTATTTAATTATAAACATTTAATACATAACATTTAAAAGCTGGCTGAAAGAGGATTAAAGCTGATCAAGACCTGATTAAAAGGCGTTAAAGACCTGATTAAAAACAAATAAAAACCTGATCAAAACCAGATCTTTGAGAAATAAACGAATACAAATCAAGATCTATACTATTGTTGAAACCTTTTAACCCGCTGCTGAGGACGTCTAAAGATGCCCACCGCTTCTGTAGTGGGAGGCGAACGGCGTCTTTCGACGTCCAGTACAATACCCCTTATAAAGCTTTAGTATATCGTCAGACTTTGAGTGAGCATGTTACGCTATTTCCAGCCTCTCGTATACGTATTAAATTAGCGAAAAATTACTACAGTTTAGTTTCGGAATGTCTGATAGTAAAGCAGGCCCTTCTGGGGTGAAAAAAACCTAGATTATGTAAAAAAACAGTTTGACAAAGTGTTCCTTTGACGCAGGAAGAATTAGAACGGTTGATTCGGATGATGATATTGGTGACCCAGACTTTGAGCAATCAGATGATAAATGGGGTAGTTCTAGTGATAGTGATGACGCAGAATTAGATTTATCAAAACTTGACGATAATATTCCCGGTATGTTAGACAATAATTTAAATTTAGAAACACCGGTAACATCTCCAATAAACCCAACACCCCAACCAAAAACAAAAGCTCCTGCAGATGTAGTCATATGGAATGCAGTTGAAGATAATTTCAAACAATTACCATTTACGAAACAGAGAGAACTTTTAGTTCAACCTAACGGTAAATTTGAATATATTTTAAATTTTTTTGCTCTAATTAAGTATTTTTATATTGTTTTAGGAAATGAACCAAAAGATTATTTTAATTTACTGTTTGATGACGACTTCCTAGAAATGATAATTCAAGAAACTGAATAATACGCCAGACAGATTTTTCTCTCAGAAAATACAAAAGAAAAATCGCGAATAACACAGTGGGCAAAATTAACAAAGGAGGAATTAAAAGTATTTTTGGATCTTGTATTTCATATGGGCACTATTAGGCTGAATAGACTACAGGATTACTGGAAAAAACATAGAGAGTAGAGATCGCTTTATGATAATTTTAAGATGTCTACATTTTAGCAGAAATCCTACACCAGAAAATCCAACGCCAGTAGATAGGTTATATAAAATAAGACCCGTTATAAATTATTTTAATTTAAAAATGAATCAAGTTTATTACCCTGGGAAAAATGTATCTCTGGATGAATCTATGGTTCTGTGGCATGGCCGTCTAGTCTTTAGACAGTATATTAAAAATAAAAGACACAAATACGGCGTAAAATTATATTTGCCAACGGAGCCAGATGGAACAGTATTAAAACTTTCAGTCTACACTGGTACCCTAGATGATTTTGGGGGAAAAGGACACGCCGCCAATGTTGTGCTTCACTTGATGGACGAGAAACTAGATGCGGGGCACTCACTATTTTTAGACAATTTTTACAACAGCTATGACCTCGCCTGCAAATTTTTGTCTAGGAAAACCTATTGTACTGGTACTCTAAGGGCAGATAGAAAACAAAATCCGGCTGAGGTAAAAACTGATAAAATAAAAAAAGGAGACTATTGCGTGCTACTCTAACGGTGTTATGATAGGTAAATGGAGGGATAATAGAGAACTACTTTATATATCAACAGAATTTGTAAATAACTTAAAAAAAATATAACAGACTCCATAAAGAAACAGAAAAGCCGGAAGCTATTTGCGAGTATAATAAGTCTATGGTGGGTATAGACAAAAAGGACCAAATGATGTCGTACTATCCATGTGACAGAAAAACCTTGCGATGGTATAAAACAATTTCAATTTACATCTTTTATATGCTTTCGATAAATTCTTTTTTTTTTGTATTCAAAAAGTACGAACAACCAAGAATGTCCTTGTATGAATATCGACTTCGAATTCTTGAGTATTTACTACCTGAAAATCAAGGTCGTGACTCTGCCAAAAAACGACGCACCACGAACTACGTTCCAGAAAAAAATCCTCAAACAGGAGAAAAGAAGAAGCATGCGCATCGAAAGTGCACTAACTGCGCGAAAAAAAAAAAAGGTTCGCAGAGAAACAGTTTTCCATTGTCCATCCTGCCCTAGAAAGCCGGTCTTGTGTTTCGAGCCTTGTTTCGCCGAATTTCATTAAAATATTTAGTTTATTTATGTTAATAATTTCGTTTTGAAAATGTAATACATTTACCAAAGCGTCTTTAGACGACTTCCACCTCTGGAACATTTTTTTTTGCAGGAGCAGACGACGTCTTACTGTATTCTGGGAATATATGGCGAAAGGTACTACAATTAACGCAGAATATTATTTGAATTTATTATCCGGACCACTGCGACAGGCACTTTAAGAGAAATATAATTTAAAAAAAATATTGTATTTTGAGTGATATCTGCATTACTGCTAAGGGTCCTAAAGCCATTTTGAGGGTTTTAACAGTAAATTGAAAACTATTAATTTAACGTAAATCGTTAAAAGTACTTTGGCCTAATATTTTATTATTTCTTCTCCTTTTAGAGAGAATAATTAGGCCTTAAACCACTATACAATTTATTCGACAGCACACCAGTCCTACTTGGGTGTGTTTTAAATTATTAAGTATTGCCGAAGGAACCCCTTGGCCAGGGTAAGACTTAATATAATTTAAATGTTATTTCTTGATTATCAAAAATCTTTTATGATGGGCCGAGCCTATCTCTAAAGGCTCTGAGGATCGGGCTTGGCGAGGAAGAGGGTCGCGGCTAACATGCCGGGCCTGTGCGAGGTGAAGCGTCTGATCCCGCAAGGGTGAGGATTGTGGATACGAGTTCGGTCCCGTGCCTTGGCCTCTCGCGGAACCGCCTTGCTGCGAGGCTACGGTTCGCCTTCGCGGGTGACTGGATGTCCTCTTCGGCCGCCAGTCAACGGTCAGCTCAGAACTGGCACGGACTAGGGGAATCCAACTGTCTAATTAAAACAAAGCATTGCGATGGCCCCAGCGGGTGTTGACGTAATGTGATTTCTGCCCAGTGCTCTGAATGTCAAAGTGAAGAAATTCAAGCAAGCGCGGGTAAACGGCGGGAGTAACTATAACTCTCTTACAGACCGTCGAGTAGGACAGACGTGTTTCAGAGAGCGTTATACTTAATCTCCGTAATTCCTATTCCAAATTGAATATTTTAATTCGCGTCGGTACCAGGGCCCCAGTATAGGGCTCCGATCGCGAAAGTGAATTAGTTTTTGAAGGTTTGTGGTGTGTGAGTGGTTTAGTGCCGTTTTCCTTGGATGCACTTTTCTACATGATAAATACACGTATTTTTAACATTATATTAATAATATACATCGCAGAAGACGATGAAAATGTACTCCGACACCGATAATCTGCCTTTACAATCAGTAGACAACTTTTTATAATGTTATTGTCAAGCCCTGTACCTGCCATCGGTCTCAGCACACTTAGTTATTAATTTAATTAATTAATTAAAAACAAAAAAAGTACAGGCCTGCCAGCAGGAGTCGATCCGAAGACCTGCTGTCCGTTGCGTTAGAAATACCCAGCGCTGTAACACACTGGGTATTACCGAGAGGCCCGCTTAATCGTTCCGGAATACTCCAATATAAAGATATATACAACCAAGATCCACGAAAGTCCGAAAATCCGGTTCTCCGATTTCTGGGAACGCTGATGGGAAAATCCCGGACTTAGGGATATATTTAAGGACCCCAGAGTCCATACTTCGAATAGCCGGAAAAACTACCCCCCAACCCCCTAGCCCTAAAATTAAATTTTGCCACAGTCATCTGAAATCTTCCCCACACGAAAATCCCCCCCCCGCACCCCGAAACTGCCCCTTGTAGGTGAGCTAGCTTACCCCTCGAGGGGTCGTTTTAATCCTCACAAAATTCCCGAACTTTTGGCCCACTCACTCCCCCCAAACCCCCCCCCCCCGACATACTGTTTCATCGTGGAAGTCTTTCGGTCACTATTCTTTTGTTACAATATTTTGAGGTCAATTTAAAAATAAATTAAATCAGTTGTTTCTATAGATTATGTATGTTATGTCGCAAATCCCAAAAATATTAATAATAATTTTTCTTAATGTTTTTTTAAAGCAAATTAAAGTAAATTAAACAAATACGTTTTATTTTTAATTCAGCATTTTTTATTAAGTCAAAACATACCTAATTAAACAAATTTAAAAACGATTACAAAATACTGCCGAGTAGCTAATATACGTAGGAAATAACGAAATTATATTGCTTAATTAAAATAATGTCAGGTCATCAACCACGTAATTTAAGTTTCGTTAAACTACGAAAAATTGTGCAAATCGGCAATATTAAAAAAATTAGGTATGTAAATTAAACAAGGAAGTTAGTTGTAAACTCGACAGCGAAAAAGGTGGACTCGAAAAGAGACTCCACTAAGCTATTAATTTGATATAATTTAAAATCCTTAAAAACAAAAAAGTTTTTCGTTGTGCCTTTTGGGGAAGAGTGTGACGTGCCCCAAGCTTAAGAAATGTGGTAAGTGTACCAAAACATTTTAAAAATATTGTTAAAGTAATGAGGTGTGGTTGAGTTTAAATAAATTATATTTTTTTTATATTTTGTATTTTCTTTCAAAGACGAAACTGGTACAAAAAACACGACTTCGTGACACTATTATGATTTAAAATATTGCAATTTGCATTATTCACTTTAAAGTCAGTTATATTAAATAAGTTATTGTTTTATATTACCAGTAATATTTTTATTAGTTGTTATTTTTTTTACTTGTTCTTATCCACGCATGCGCCTGAGCTCAAGCGGTGTGTGTCATAACCTCTCATTCGTACGAAAAGTTGCTACATTACTTAGCGGCCTTAGCAACCAGTGTAATATAACTTTAAGTAGGTACATAACTAATTATATATCAAGTGAAAAATGTCTGAGGACATATGATTTTTTTTTGTTTCAATTGCTAATATTGTAAATATTTGAATTCGGATTATTAATGTTGATTTATTGAAATTGCTTCTATCATTAAAACTATTAATAATAATAATAATAATAATAATAATAATAATAATAATAATAATAATAATAATAATAATAATAATAATAATAATAATAATAATAATAATAATAATAATAATAATAATAATAATAATAATAATAATAATAATAATAATAATAATAATTTATTTAGCATTCAGTATCCATATACAATAATAAAATACATTAACAAGTTCAAATAATATGTAAACTGGTCGCCCATTTATGACCAATTGGTTGCGCATGGGCTGCCAAATCATTACCTAATGTTAACTTAATATTGTGTGCTTATTTGATTCTAAAATACATTTAAAAAAATATAAAACGGATATTAAATAACTAGAAACATACAATATAATAACTCAGTTATAGACTTATATAATAATAATAATCATAATAATAATTATAATAATGATAATAAAAATAATTTTAATAATATTAATAATAATAATAAAAACAATAAATTGAATATATTTTAATAATTAGAATAAGTGAACAAAAAAAAAACCAATAAAAGTAATTTATAAACTATAGTGGATTAAAAGGAAGTATATTTTACAGTACAACACCAAAATCTAATAACACATTTTATCACAGTTAAATTTTTCTTTTTTTTTGCTAATCGATCAGCGCTCTCATAGCTTTTCTGTCACTATTTATTATGAATTTTTTCAATATTTGTTTAAATAGCTTAGAGGAATTTATTGTATATAAATATGTCTTATATATATCTGGAAGAAAATTAAAGATTTTTCCATTTAAATATAGGTAAAATCTTTGGGAAATTGATTTATTGACAAGGTGAGTATATACTAAATATTTATTTCTGGTGTTGTAAGAATATGTTCTTTTCTGTAAATTGTGTTTATTTTTGTATGTATATAAAGTGACTGCATATACATACAGCTGTCTAACATCCATAATTTTGACTTCATCAAACAAATGATCTGTGGGGTATCTAACCTTTTTATTATGTATTATTTTTAGTATTCTTTTTTGTAATATTTCCAATTTGTTAATATGATTTTTTGTTGCGCCACCCCAACAGATGATAGCATACTGAAGTCTACTTTGAAACAACGAGTAATAAATAATTCTTAGGTATGTAGTACTGATTATAGTTTTAAGATATTTAAATTTAAATAATATTCTTAAGGTGTTAGTTAAGCTATTTATGTGTTTATCCCATCGTAAGTGACAATCCAAGGTAACGCCTAAATATTTTATTTCTTTTTTTTTTGTAGTGTGAGTGTTTCGTTGTTATATGTAAAACTGAGGTCATTAAAAGATGGTAAATGATTAATATAGCTAGCAAAAGGCAAAAAAAAATGATTTTGTATAATTTATTGTTAGTTTCTTATGCGTAAACCAATCCACTATTCCTTTTATATCATTTTCGCATATTTTTTTAATTCCTCCCATGAGTCGGCTTCATAATAAATGGCTGTGTCGTCGGCAAAACTCACTATTTGTCCTGCAGTCTTTTGTATGTATAAGTTGTTTACATATATTGAAAATAATGTGGGTCCTAAGACGGTACCTTGGGGAACACCAGTTTTTATCATTCTCTCTCCGCTAAATTCGCTGTTAACTTTTACTTTCTGATATCTGTTCTCAAGATAACTTTTGAAGAGATTTAAAGTCGGTCCTCGTATTCCCGTATCCTCCAAGGCCTCTAATAATAGTCCGTGATCTACGGTATCAAAGGCCTTTGCAAAATCCAGAAATACAGTTAGGGATGGCCTATTTGCATCTACCGATTGATAAATCTTTGTCAACAGTTCCAGAATTGCATCAGTTGTAGAGAGCCCTTCTCGAAACCCAAATTGTTTATTAGATATGATTTCGTATTTGTTTAAATACTCCTTTAATCTAGTGTTTAATGCTTTTTCTATAATTTTTGTAAACGTTGTGATTAATGTTATCGGTCTGTAATTTGTTAACATTTTCTTGTTGCCTTTTTTAAATATTGGTATTACCAATGATTTTTTAAGTTCACTAGGAAATTCCCCTTTTGTAATTATTTGATTAGTTAAATGTGTTAACAGTGGTGTAAATATTTCGGTGTTTTCTTTAATAATTTCAGTGGTAATGTTGTCTATTCCTGGTGATTTTTTATTTGGAAGTGATCTAATAATATTTTTTATTTCTAATTGACTCATTGGTAACAGGACCATAGAATTTTTTTGTACATTTCTGACTGGGGAATGTGTATATGGAATTCCCACTTTATCAGCAAGTGTTATACCTACTTCGGCAAAAAAATTATTGAATTCCTCTGCCAGTAATTTTGGCTCTGTTACTGCATGGCCATTTTCTGTGAGTATTTCTTGTATTTCATTATTGTTACTTTTTATATTATTACCTTGCAGTTCTTTAATAACTTTCCACAATCCTTTAGCGTTTTCTTTATTTTGTGTTATTTGTTTTGTATAATATTCTCTTTTTGATTTTTTAATAAGCCTATCTGTTACTAGCCTATAATTTAAAAAGATTTCTTTTTTTTCAATATTTTCTATGTCTTTTTTATAAATATTATATAATCGATTTCGTTCTTTAATTGAATTAATAATACCCTTAGTTATCCACTGTTTTCTTTTCTTAGTTTGTTTTTTTTTCATGAATGAGTTTTGTATTTTGATCCATGTATGTATTTATTGTATCTACTAGATAATTAATTTTTTGATTTGAATTATTTATGTCATAGAATGTTTCCCAGTTATGGCTTTCTATATTTTCTTTTAGGTTTATGTGATTTATTTTCTTAATGTAAGACTTTTTTTGTGCTGTTTCGGCTATTAAAGAGAGATATGCAATTGTAGCTTTATGGTCAGTAATTTGAGTATCATAAATTGCTATGTGATTATCCGATTTATCGGAACTATAAAAAATGTGGTCTATACAACTTTTGGATTTACCTTGTACTCTTGTGTATTTATTTATTAAAGATTCAAATTTATATTCACCTAAAATATTTAGATATGTAGATACTAAATCTGTCTGTTGTTTAATGTTTATATTAATGTCTCCTATAAAAACATGTCTACTAATTTTTAAATTAATTTTTGATTCTTCCAGGTATGTCAGAAGATTATCAACAAATTCTTCTTCCTTAACTGGAGGTGGTTTGTATAAAGATGTGATTAGAATTTCGTTTTTATTAGTTAATTTAATTATTGTTTGAATTGCCTTACACTGTCCGATTTGTACTATTTTATGGTTACATTTTAAATGTATTTTAATAAAAATTACTCCTCCATCATTGCGGTTAATATCTCCCTTATTGTAAATTGAATTGTAACCAGGTAATTGAAATAAACTCATATCTGGAATATTAAGTGTTTCTGTAAGTACTATAACGTCAAAAGAATGATTTAATTGTGATAAAAAAATGTTCAATTCATCGAAATTTTTATTTAAACTACAAATATTCTGATGGAATATTTTGAATGTATTGGTTGTAATTGTTTTGTGGTATTCATTAATTTCTTGGAGATTCATAAATTCTATAGTATTGCACGGTTCGTGAATTATATCTCTAATGTATGGATCCATTTGTGATATAACAGTATTACAATTTTTAATGAAATATACCTACCACAAAAATAAGAAGATTAAAAAGATTAAAAATAATTAAAAGATTAAAAAGATTTAAAAGATTAACAAAATTAAAAAGATTAAAATTATTAAAGATAATGAGGAAGATGGTATGGCTATTTATTATTTTTACTTCCCATTCTTGGTCGTAAATTCGGTTGAGGATCCCTATTTTGTTTTTCTGGTTTATTCTTTGGCGTTTGATTGGTTACTACTTCTTTTTGTGTTCTCTTCTCCTCATTAATGTATGTTTTCTTGTCTCCAGAACCACTTGGTCGTTGAAGATTCTGAATTTCCTTAGTATTTACTGTCTTGGTACTTACTTCCTTGGTATTTACTTCTCTGGTAATAGTGGGCGTTTGAGGTGCACTATTTTGATGTTTGTTACCTTCTGGCTCTGTACTAGCGTCTTTAATTGTTAATGATTGTGCTGTGTAAGCTATATTTTTAACATATAGCTTGTCACCCTTGATGTATGATGTATCAGACGTATTTGCGCGTGCTAATTTTAGATGTGTTGTAAGTACCTTATTCTCTTCTCTTTGTAATTCCGTTAGATCGCTAGTAATACGTATATTTGTGCCTTTTAGGTTTTTACAGTTTTTAAGGATTTCCAGTTTTTTTAGGTATGATATGAATTCGATTTTAATTGGACTTGAGTTAAATTTCCCTAGTTTGTATGAGTTATTAATATGACCGATGTTCAAGTCAACTTTTAGGAGGAGCTTTAGTTTATTAATAATACTAACAAGATCGAAACCGTCACACTCTATTCCATAAATAATAATATTGTTTTTCTTCGTTGTTCTTTCTATATATTCTATTTTCCTTATAATATTCTTATTGGCTTCCTCCGCTTCTGTTATTCTTTTAGATAAACCTTCTAGATTCCACAATATTCTGGTTTCGCTTGCCGTTATACAATTTTTTATCTCACTTTTGATGTCATTACTATCTTGTTTCATATCATTTCTTAATTTATTTATTGCGTTGTAAACATCATCTTCATTACGGTCTAAAGTAGACATTCTAATGTTAAACGTATATTTTTATTTTATTTAATTTTATACCGTGGTGGAATGAATCCAGTTTTATATTGTAAATAAAGTTTTTCTACTTACAAGAAAAGAACAATTCAGGTTTTTATTCTTCTAGATACTCAAAGTTATGTTGCACAGTGTCACTAACACTTATATCGATGCACTACACTGTATTTTGTTATATGTACTGTTTATTTCTTATGTAGATTCGGTAATTTTTGTTATTAATTTAGCATAAAGTATAAGTGAGTGTTACTTGGTTGAATTGGACTTATGAGTTTACTTTTGCTGCAAGGGTACATTGTACATTGAGACTTTTGTGATATACTTTTTGGTAAATTGGAGGTTTATCAAGAATATTTGGGGATAACTTGTTTCAATTTATCTGGCGCCCTATTAACATCATTATATTTTTTGTAAACTGCACGACCGTCTCCACTACAGTTTTAGCCGCGAGTCATCCCAGGGGTCATCGTATTGATGTACGTCTCTCTTGTAATTTTCGTTACACTGGTCCGCCCTTAGAGACGCTCTATTGCAATGTTTTTCTGACCGTCGCGATGTAGATTGCCTAGTGCAAGAATTAACTGGAAGCCGACCTTTTAAAGGCAAGCATCTTACAGATTTTGTAAGTAGACTTCAATTATTAAGAAGTAGTGTTTTAAAAAGAATTAGCAACGATATAACGTTAAATCAAAATAAAAAATAAATTCAAGCCAACCACTACGAAAAAACCGCGTTAAATACATTTATAGCCGGATGTTGCGGCATTTAAAAATCAATATGTATTTAAGAAGACCTGCAACTTTCGAAGACGCAATGGCGTATATCTCAGAATTTAAGAACTTTTGAGATGTATGGTAATTTCGAAGAAAAACCTTCCCAAGAAAAAAACTTTCTAACCGAATAAACAGAATTAAAATTATAATAGACAAAATTGTCATAGTCAAAACTTTTCTATAAATTTTCCTAGACAAAATTACGAAAGTCAATTTCAAAATCAACTTAACTTCTCGCAAAACCAACAAAGAAAAAAGGTATAGTCTAGCCAACCAGTAAATGTGCAACCAATTCAGCATCAAAATAAAAAATATTTAAATAATCGTCAAGTTTATGGACCTCCGAAAAATGTATTTAAACCAAATCAGGTTCCACAAAGCCAATTACCAACTCCTACACCCATGTCCAGAATCAGTAATAATACTTCGATAAGGAGATCTTATTATAATAACAATAATAATTATAACAATTTTAGACAAAACATGAATGCACAACCCAATTTTACATTTAAAGAATTATACTCGATTCAAACTACAGAAAAAAATAAAACAATTTTTATAATGGTTTTGAATCCGCTGCAATGCAATACAATTTTCATGAAAATGAAGAATTTTCTGAACTATTTTTTGATGATCGCGTAGATATCGAAAAGAAATAAAATTTTCAGTCTCCAGCCTCGAAAAGCATGGAACCCTAGTCGAAATTAATCACGTTTCTAATTACCTTTCAGAATAACACTAATAAGAAAATAACTTTTACTTCAAATGAACCTATCGAAGTGAAGACTTTAGATTGTAACACTTATGATCTAATTAAATTTGAAAATTTTAATAACGAATTTCGTAATTTAGGGAAAGCGATATCGACAAAAGAGATTAAAGAATTAATTCGTATAAATCACATGAACAGTTAGGAAAAACAAAAGATTATTGTACTTTGTAAACAATTTCCAAACATTTTCTTTAAACCCGGTGAAAAATTAAATTTTACGTCAAAAGTACAACACATTGTTAGAACTTTGGATGAATTACCCGTATACGTCAAATCTTATCGTTACCCATATGTCTTTAGAGAAGAAGTAAAAAGACAAATTCAAGACATGTTAAACCAAGGTATTATTCGTCCATCTTGTTCACCTTGCTGTGCACCTATTTGGCTAGTTAATAAAAAGGAAGATGCTTCTAATAAACAAAAAGTTCGTTTAGTCGTAGATTATAGAAAAAAATTATGACCGATACCCACCCTATTTCTAATATCACCGATATACTTGACAAATTAGGGCGATCCTAATATTTTAGTACTTTAGATTTAGCTAGCGGTTTTCATTAAATTCAAATGAGTCAATGCTCAATTGAGAAAACTGCTTTTTCTGTTGAAGAAGGTCATTATTAATTCCTTCCAGAATAAAATATGTATGGTCATATGGACGATATAATTATTTTTAATACCAGTTTAGACGAACACATTCAAAATTTAAAGTTAGTTTTCAGTAAATTAAGAGAAGCTAAATTAAAAATTCAAATCGACAATTGCAAATTTCTTTATAAGGAAGTCGAACTTTTAGGTCACGTAGTTACTCCAGAAGGCATTAAGCCGAATCCAAACAAAATAGTTGCGATCCAAAATTTCCCTACCACTAGAACGCAAAAAGATATTAAATCGTTTTTAGGACTCATCGGTTACTACCGAAAATTTATAGAAAACTTCGCAAAAATAACGAAGCCTATGACCGTATGTCTGAAAAAAGACCACAAAATTGTCCATGCAGACGAATTAATATAAAGTTTTAATACATGCAAAAATATTTTAACTTGCGAACCAGTTCTTGCGTACCCAGACTTTACAAAACCTTTCGAACTAACAACTGACACTTCAAATTACGCAGTAGGCGCTGTAACTTTCCCAAAACAATCACCCAATAAGTTACGCATCGCGAACCCTAAATACATCAGAAATTAATTACTCCACGATAGAGAAAGAATTATTAGCAATTCTGTGGGCATGCAAGTATTTTCGCCCATACCTTTTTGGTAGAAATTTCGCAATATTTTCCGATCATAAACCATTACAATGGTTGTTTTCTTTAAAAGAACCCAACTCTCGTCTTATTCGTTGGCGTTTAACATTAGAAGAGTACAACTATACTATTAAATATCTCAAATGTAAAAGTAATTTAGCAGCAGATGGCCTTTCTAGAAATGTCTCCTAATCACAATTAAATGCTTTGGAAACAGCCTTCTTAGATGTAAATGTGTGTATCAGTTATAAATAACCTTTTTGATTTTATTTCACACCACGCTCTTCCGCAAAAAAATACCACCGACAGCGGCACCGAATTACATCATATTCTAATACACCACACAACCGCAGAAAATAGTAATTCAAATTCCCCCGTAGAAAGCTTTCATTCTATTTTGTTAGAACATTATGGATGCATTGAGGACAAAAATAAAAAACCCCCGAACAAATAATTCTATTCATTCAGTAACGAAATATACGTCCTTCGAAGTCATCAAAGGTCATATAAATAACTCTGATCCGTTTGACTTAAACGATAATTACATTATATCAAATTATGTCCAACAGCATAAAGAGATCACCAAACATTTATATAACAACATTAAAAAACGTAACGAGGAAACAAAAGAAAACATAGTTTCTGGATTAAATGAACAAAGGTCCGAGCCTTAAATTTTTCCAAAGAAAAAAATTGTTATATAAATACTAAACAACGAAATAAAAAACTTCCTAAAGTTAAAAAACAACTGTGTTGAAAAACAATGATGTGCTTCTTAAAACTGATAAAGGAACATACCATAAAAGCATTACCAAAGTACCCAAAAATATTTGTTTCAGGAAAATTAAAATGAAAATCAAAACATTAATCAAGACAATGCTGTTCCTGGTCCTTCGCATAAATCAGATTAATGGTATGGGAGACGACGTTCAAATAAACAAATTAGAGAACTTTTTATTCCCAATCGAATTAGGAAACGCTAAACTAATTTTTACGAAGCATATATTTCTACATTACGTGGATCTAACAACTTATTACTAAACAAGTAGATAGTTTGTTTAACCATTTTAATTTTATTAAGAAAAGCTTTTTGCGAATCAATGCTATCTCATCTCATCTTATAATAGCTTAACGCAGAATTTGTTGACAAGAGCGGAGTATTTAATAGACGTAGTTGAAAATAAAATAAATAATCTCCAACCACGTGTTAATGTTAGAAATCGTAGAGGTTTAATAAATGCTGTAGGAAAAATAAATAAATGGCCATTTGGAACACTTGACTCGGATGACGAAACTAAATATAACAAAGCAATCGACATCTTACTAAAAAAGTATAATTAAAGAAAGTAACCTTCAAATTTCACTATCTAAAAAACTTATAGATCACTATAATAAATCAATTAATGTGTTGAATCAAAGCCAAGAAAAAATAAAAATCGATCTTAAAAAGATTTATATTTATAAGATATTTATAAAACGATACACACTTTTGAAAATTATATTATACTTCTTTAAACCCATTCGGAACACCATGTTTTGTAATAATGTTTCGGGACACGAAATGACAACACTGTTTAAAAATCTAGCACCACTGGCCATCTCGCCGCATCCTAACCCATTAATGTTTCGTGTTGCGTGACGACAAGGTGATTGAAAATTAAAATATTGGATTGTTGGTTCGTGCGTTTGAAAATAAAATTATGAAGCGAAAAAGCAAACAGGATTCAAAGAAAAGGGCCAAAAAACGGTTACTAGAAGACTTAAGAAAAAAAATGGAAAAATTTGAAAAATATATGGGAAGTTCATCTTCAAGTAAGTCCAATTTCGCATTTTATATCAAACATTTAGAAATATTATACATTTAAGACAGAATAACGTTTTAGTTTTCTAAAATATAATCATAGGGCTATTATCATTTATTTAAAAACAAAGACGAGTAGGTATTTTGCTTATTTAAATTAAGCGTAGGAATTTATGATTCATGGCGATCGGTTGTTTTTTGGCCGACCGGTGATAAAAAGTACAATCAATGGGTGTTTTTATTATTTTCCAATTCAAAGCGATGTTGCCACGCGCTCGGCGTTTGTCATTTTAATCGGACTATTTTAATTTTATATCTAGTTTATTAAAGAATATATTTTATTTTTTATTACGTTAAAAAATAACATGTTATTTAAAAAAAAAAAAAAAAAGATTTGGTTCTTTTCTCATTTCTGTGAGTAACCTAGAATATAATATAATGGTTGTTTTGCTTTTAGCCAACTATTAAAGTAGATCTAAATAGGTACAAGTAATTTGGTTGTTTTCTCACTTTTGTGAGCAACCTTAATGGAATAGTTGTTTTGCTTTTTGCCAACTATTAAAGTAGATCGGTACCTACAGGTAGGTAAACAAAATAAATATGGTTTCAGGTCAGAGCAGTGATTCTTCAGGTTCAGAATCAGAGTCTTCTTCCTCGAGTGAACGAGAGTCTCTAGGAAGAGAGGAGAGGGAGGTAGCAACCATAAATGCTATTTTGGGAGACGCTCCAGCTAGTTCTGGGGAGAAGGGCCCACCCTTATGTGATGCATTAGTGTCTCGATGGTCAAGTTATTTAAGCGCAGGACTGGAAAAAGATACCAGGGAGGCGCTCACTGCAAAATATAAATTGGCTGAAAACTGCCCCCTTTTAGATGCTCCTAAATTAAACCCAGAAATAGAGGCATCCTTGACGACGGCTCAGATCAAAAGGGATCAGTTTTCAATGAGCATTCAGAATAAATTAGGAAGAGCTCTATCTGCACAAGGCTCAGTACTAAATGTTATTTTATCACCTGATGCAGCCCCGCAGTTAACTGACGATAATATAAAGACAGCTTTAGCGGATGCAGCTAAGCTTATATGTGAAGCACATTACCTATTATCATATCATCGAAAGCATGAGCTCTACCCTTCGCTAAACGCAGAAGTTCAGAAGATAGCAATGAAATCCAAGATTGACTCCTTGTTATTTGGAGAAGATTTCCAGGAAAAATATAAGGTGGCAAAAGAAGTAAAGAAAACCAGTTTAGACTTAAAAGCAGGACCTTCAGGTTATAAGAAAAAGGACCATTTAAACTACAAGCGCCAGAACAACAGGCCCAGGTTCAAAGCAGAGAAGTACGACGACAAGAGGAAGAAAGGGAAACAACTACAGTGGCGTCGCAGCGCTCAGTCCAGTCAGCAGCAGCGCGGCTTGAGGAAATATCACATCTAGAGGTACCTAATAAATATGCAGGTAGAATAAAATTTTTTCGCAGCGAGTGGCAGAATATCACTTCTAACCGAGCTATTTTAAGTTGGGTTTCTGGGTACTCTATCCCGTTTATTAAGAAACCTTATCAGAAACGTGCACCAAAAAATGCAAATATTTTAAAAAAGGAATTTAATAACTTAAATTGTGCTATTTTAAAATTAGAAGCAATTGGGGCAATTTGTAAATGTAAACACCAACGAGGTGAATTTTTATCACCATACTTTTTGGTACCTAAATCAGATGGTGGATTTAGATTTGTATTAAATCTAAGGCGTCTTAATAAATACATTGTAGCCCCTCATTTTAAACTTGAAGATTACCGCTCTGTAAAAAACTTGATAACAAAAGATTCTTATATGGCATGTATTGATCTAAAAGACGCATATTTTGTTATATCAATTTCAAAAAAACATAGAAAGTTTTTAAGATTTAAATTCAACAATACTCTTTTTGAATTTTGTTGTATGCCATTTGGACTATGTATAGCACCATTTGTGTTTACAAAACTATTAAAACCTGTTAATTTCAAGCTTAGATCTTTAGGGTTTGAGTCAGTAAACTATCTGGATGACTACTTTTTATTGGGAAGATCCAAGGGGGAATGTTCCCTTAACGTTATAGAGTCCGTAAATTTACTTTATAAATTAGGGTTTATTATTAATTTTAAAAAGAGTTCCTTAGTTCCTATGAACGAATGTAAATTTTTAGGCTTTATATGGAATAGCGTAGATCTAAGTGTTCGACCAACAGAAGATAAGATAAATAAAGCACGTCTTAGAATTAATAAAATTTTGCTTAAGCCACAAATTAATATTCGAAAATTTGCTGAACTAATTGGTATTTTGAACTCATTGTGTTTCGCATTTAAATACAGTAGACTATACCTAAAACAATTAGAAAGGGAAAAATGTATTGCTGTGCAAAATAACGGGGGAAACTATAACGCGAGATTAAAAATTTCAGAAAAAGCGCACAAGGATTTAAAATGGTGGTTAAAAGAATTACCTGGCAGTTGCCAATACATTGGTGCAATAGAATATAAGCTAGAAATATTTAGCGATGCCTCAAACACAGGATGGGGTATTTTTTGTAACAAGGAGAGATGTAACGGTTTTTGGAATAATATCGAATCAACATTCCATATTAATTATTTAGAGATTCTAGCTGCCTTCAATGGTTTAAAATGTTTTGCTAAACACCTTCAAAATTGTTACATTCTCCTAAGAATAGATAATATAACCGCAATTTCTTTAATTAATCGTATGGGCAGTGTTAAATATTCTTCGCTTAATTTTATTACAAAAAAAATATGGCAATGGTGTGAGGCTCGTAATATTTACGTGTTTGCCTCGTACATTAATACTCATCAAAACATTGAGGCAGACAGAGAGTCCAGGTCATTAAAAATAGAGACTGAGTACTCATTAAATATTAAAGCTTTTCAAAAAATTGTGTCAAATTTTGGACTCCCCCAGATCGATCTTTTTGCTTCCTCTCTTAATGCAAAATGTAAAACCTTTGTGTCTTGGAAACGAGACCCCAATGCTTTTAAAGTTGATGCATTTACCTTAAAATGGTCTGAATTTTTCTTTTATGCATTTCCACCTTTCTGCATATTAGGAAAAGTTATAACAAAAATTATTGCCGAAGGCGCTGAAGGAATACTAGTAGTACCTTTTTGGCCTACCCAAAATTGGTATCCAAAGTTTTTTAAACTGTTAGTTTGTAAACCCCTTTTCTTTCAGCCAGAGATTGATTTATTATTGGATCCTTTTAGGAAAAGCCATCCGATTTGGGACCGCCTTACCCTGGTTGCAGGGAAGCTATCCGGGAATCATATAAAAGAAGAGGCCTAACAGAAGATTGTATTCCTACCATTATAGCTTCCATTAGTGACAGCACTATTAAGCAATACAATGTGTCCCTTAGAAAATGGTGGACATTTTGTTTGAAAAATAACATAGAGGTTTTTAATTCGAATAGTCAGCAAGTAGTAAGTTTTTTAAATAATTGCCTAACTGAAGGTGCTTCCTACAATACATTAAATGCACATTTAGCCGCAATAAAACTAATAACAAATATTACAGGAGATATGGAAATTCTAAAACGGTTCTTAAAGGGTTCTTTTAGGCTTAAGCCTTCTTTCCCCAGATATCAGGAAACATGGGATCCTGAGGAAGTTTTAAAATATTTATATCAACTTTACCCCTTAGAAAATATTTCATTTGAAATGCTTTCGATAAAACTAGTTACCCTTTTAGCTCTTACATCTGCTCATAGAATACAAACCCTCTCAAAAATACAGCTTAATAATATACATAATTATGAAGACAGAGTAGAAATTATTATTACTGATGTATTAAAGACTTCTTATCATAATAAAACTGCGCCCATTTTAAAATTTCCATTCTTTAGAGAAAAACCAGAACTATGTGTGGCGAAAACGTTATTGTTTTATATAGACGCCACCCGGGTTAAACGTTCTAATAAAGATAAATACTTAATATTAACACATAAAAAGCCTTACCATATAGCATCTACACAAACATTATCCAGATGGATAAAAAAGGCTCTGGAGAATAGTGGTATAGATGTGACAAAGTTTAAGGGATATAGTATTAGACACTCAGCGGTGTCAGCGGCTAGCAGACAGGGCATTTGTATAGAAACTATAAGAAATACGGCTGGCTGGTCTACTAAATCAAATATGTTTGTTAAATTTTATAATAGACCAGTAGTAGATAGGTGTTCGTTTGCTAAATCTGTCTTGGGTATGCAATAATTTAAGTGATTAGTTTATTAGAACAAATAGTGTTCTATTTACTATTTAAGGTGTTTGTCATTTATATTTATACAATTATATTATATTAAGTATGGTAGACATGTCATTTACATTTATATAGTTATATATTTTTTGTTATGTAAAAATAAATATGCATAAAGCAAATGTAGAAGAATTCAGTTAATTTAAACCTTGTTTATCCATAGCAGGGTTTCCATGTTAGAATATTTTCTCTAGGCAAAATATTAGGTGCCACTAGATCGCAGCAGACTTTCAACAACTTACAAAAGATGGTGTTCCGAATGGGTTTAAAGAAGTATAATTTACGATTAAAGGACTTACCTGTAAGGAAGTTCAATCGTAATTATACGATTTAAACCCATTCGGAACACACCCACCCGGTTTTTCATCGTTTACCGCTGTATCACCCAGACCCAAGCGATCTAGTGTATATTACACTATCCACAAAACATTAATGGGTTAGGATGCGGCGAGATGGCCAGTGGTGCTAGATTTTTAAACAGTGTTGTCATTTCGTGTCCCGAAACATTATTACAAAACATGGTGTTCCGAATGGGTTTAAATCGTATAATTACGATTGATATACATACATACATACATTGATATAATTACAGGTAAGTCCTTTAATCGTAAATTAATTTACAATCAATTATATCACAAATAAATTTAGACTATCAATCGACTATTACATTCCTTGATAATTTAGAAAATGCAATCGCATTTATAAAATTAAATACATAATTCTATAACCCCAAAATTTAAAAATACCTTAAGTTATTATCAATTTTTATGAATACAATTAACAATATCAGATAGTATGCTAATTTTCGTTATACATATTCCTATACTTAAACCCGATACTTTTGAATCTTACCACTTAATTCCCATTATCCAAACCAACAAAATGTACACACCCAATACCTCCTAAAATATAAAAGGCCACACTACTCACAGAAATTATGCTTGTGACGTCACTACTAGTAGATCATTGAAATTCTACAAGAAATCGACTGTTTAGCGATATTATGCGGAGTTGCCATATTGTTATTTGTTTTACGATACATATAACAACTACAGATAAATAAAATGAATGTAGTCCATTGTTCCATTATCAACCGAAAAACAATACTTACCTTTTCTGGATTATTAGTTTTGCAACAAAACAACATTATTTCTATAACTTCATTAAATTAATATTTAACTGAGTCTACACGAGTTAAGTATAGTTTCGGATGTACGGTTAAGGAGTGGCAACTTCGCACGACAACATCTGTTATGGTTATGGTCAGAGATAAGAGAGAATCTCTGATTATAGTTGTAGGTAAAATTGTTTGTTTTCAACAATTTTACCACTTTTTGTGATTTACTTAGTAAAAAGAGTGATTTTAACGTTTGTAACGATGCCTCATATATGTTGTGTCTCGGGGTGCCGCGGAAAGTATTCAAAGGGTCCAAAAGTGCGTGTATTCGGGTTTCCAAATGACGAAAATTTGCGAAAAAAAATGGTTAAAAGTTGTTCCTCGTGATAATTTACAATCAAACAAAAATACTAAAGTCTGTGAGCTGCATTTTGCTGAAGGTAATATTATTTGGCAAATTTCTAAACAAGACTCTAAAACAGGTAAGATTGTTACTGCTAATTTAGAAAAGCCCCGATTGAAAGAAGGTTGCGTTCCTACGATTTTTCCAAACTGTCCTAAATATTTTACAACTCAAACTGCATCCGTTCGTAAAAGTAGGGACAAAAAACTAAAAAACCTTGATGAACAGTACCTTTTTCAAGCGATCGAAGACAGCAAAAAACATTTTTCTGATCATAAAAAGCAAATTCACTTATAAATTTTCAAGATTTTGTATGCAAGTTTAAAACTTTTGACTTGCAAAAAGGTTGGTTTTTACTTAGTAATCAAAATAACATAACGTTATTCTAACTAGAACATATCCTGGTCAATAGTCATCGATGAACAGCTTAATGTCAGAACATTTTTGTATAGTGAATCTCTAAGTATCACTATAGATAATATTGCTCCCTTTATCTCTAGTAGTTTGGAAGAAATAAAACAACAACTTTTAAATGTTATTGATACAAGTACAACTATTCCCTTAGACATTGACACTAACACCACTAGTGACAATACTGATTGCGACACTGTCAAAGGTGGCACTCCACAAAGTTCAGAAAAATTTAAAAAAATTATTAAATTTGTCATAAATATGATCGAAAATCTAAAAGATTTTATTTCAGACTCTAGTAAGCACAAAATCACTAAAAAATTGAACTTTATTTCCAAACAGTTCACTTTATTAATTTCTCCAAAGCAAAGACATAGGTATTTACCAGACACCATGATATTATGTTCTATTTTATATACTATAAGTCCTCACAGTTACAAATATTTAAGGGATTATGGGCCACTTATTTTATCCTACCCCCAAACTATAAAGAGTGTATGTAATAAATATCTGACAGATCGACATATCGATGAAAGAAACACTTTCGTTACCTACTCTCGTAATGTTTTTCAGTGTTTGACAGAAAAAGACAAATATGTCACTTTACTTTTTGATGAAATTCACATTGGCCCATACTTAGACTATAAAGGGGGTAACACTGTAGGAACTTCTGTAAATAATAACACTTTAGCTTCCTCCGCTTTCACATTTATGATAAGCAGTATGTGCTTAAATTTTAAGGAAGTTATTCACGTGTCACCTGTCTCAAAAATAGATTCTAAAATGCTTTACACTTTTATTAAGACCATAATTGAAAAGTTGGAGGAAATTGGATATATAGTTTTTTGTGCCATTAGTGACAATAACGCTATAAATGGAAAAGCAATGGCTCATTTCTCACCTTATGACATACTTAGCATTGCTTTTTCACATCCTATTGACCCAGTAAGGCCTTTATTTTTTTTTATTTGATTCTGTGCATCGTTTAAAGTGTATTTTCACAAACTGGCCTAATTCTAAACCAGGTCAGACTTTAATTTATCCTGATTTTGAGACTGAACAAGAGAAATGTGCCTCATTCTCTGCAGTAAAAAGACTCCATGAACTTGAACATGACAAACTACTAAAATTTGGCTACTCATTTAATTTAAAAGCTCTATTTCCCACAAGTTTTGAAAGGCAAAATGTTAAATTATCTTTGAAAATGTTTATATCGTTTGTGGTAGAAGCTTTAACGCAGTTTGGAAATAACATCCCCCATTCACATGACACTGCAGATTTTATTAGGATAATATTAACGTGGTGGTCAATTGTAAAGGTAAAAACACCTTTGAAAGGAACACACAAGAGAGATATTGATCAAGAACCACTAGTAAAAAAAAGTTTTTCAGATTCTGAGTTTGATCCAAAATTAATATTTCTAAGCAAAATGCTAAATTGGTTAGATGTTTGGCAAGATTCTAAATTCGCACACAAACTATCAAGACAAACACATTCTGCCTTAGCACATACCATACATGGAATGATTGAAATTACAAAATATTGCTTGACAGAACTTAATATGAATTATGTTTTATTAGGGAAATATCAGACTGATTCGCTAGAAGATCGATTTGGTAAATATAGACAGCTAGCTGGTGGCCACTATCATATTTCAATTCGACAACTTTACGAATCAGAGAAAAGGCTCAGAATTCGGTCCATTTTGACTTTAAAATCACGTAAATTTGGAGAATTTAATATTGACCAGTTTCATGAACCATTTGAAGATCGACTCTTAGGTGAACCCCTTGAACAAGACAGTTTGGCATCTAAAGATCATGACCTTGCCAAAATAACGGTGACAGAAATAGATTTTGTTAAGGACGAAATGGCAGTAATAACTAACTTAAGTGGTTATTGCTGCTATGTCACCTTAAGAAAATTGAAATGCGACTGCTGTAAAGAAAAACTAGTTTATAATGAAAAAATGATTGTTGAAGATAATTTTAGTTTTATTAATAATTTAAACCGCGGTGGGTTATTGTATCCTCTAGAAGACGTAATAAATATAGTATTAATTGCATAAATTATATTTACAAAAATTGTTAACGATTATGAAGATCCGTTTTTGGACGCTTTTAATAAGAAAATGTTTTTTTGTAACCTAACATATTTAATTCAAGGAAAACGATTAAATTTTTTCGAAGGGTGTCAAAATCATAAACCCGAAAGTATTGCACAAATTATTCTTAGTAGTGTTTCAAATACATTAATTAAAAGTTATTGTGGCAAAAGAAATAACAACTTTGGCAAAAATAAAAAGAGGAAATTAGCTACTGTGGCTAAATAAAATATTTAAATCTGGATAATCATATACTTACCTATTGTGACATTTTTTTACCTTAGAATATTATGTTCTAAGTTTTTTTTACCGATTTTGACTTTTTTACCGATTTTGACATTATGATTACTTACTTCTTAATTATTGAAGTTATTACCTACCTATTATGACTTTTTCATACCTTCTATGAGTTAGGCCATTTTATCACCTGCCTATTTTGATATACTTGTTATATATCTGTTGTATTCAATGGTTTTGGCTTTGAAATTTCGTTTTCCTTAAAAAAAATCGAATGAGGCGCGACTAAGGGCTCAGTTCACGACTGGCAGCCTCGTTTAAACCAGAAGCCCTTAAACATTATTTATGAAAGCAGAAAAAGGTAAGACATTCGAGGTAAATAAATTGCAATTTAATTTATAAATAAATATAATAATTATTAAACAAAAGTTCTGCAACTTCATAAGCATGTAATAAATATCCCTAATATTTAAAATAACGTTAAAATTACATGAAAACAAGTTTTAAATATGTTTTCCGTGATATTTACTTAATTAATGAACACAATAAATTGTAACTTTGATATATATATCACCTTAAGTAAATAAAAAGAAGGTTTAACGCCGTGCATTCTGTGATCCACTAGTGCTGACGTCACGCACCAGTCATCTGGCCTTTATATTTTAGGAGGTATTGACACACCCCTTTTCCTTTAATTGACATAAAAAAAGACAATTCAATTTGAAAAAAAGAATGTCCTTGTGTAGAAAATATATTATTATTCTTCTGTCAAGAAAATTTCATCAGCCATCTAAAAGTAACTATACAAGAAGTAAACACGAAACAAATCACAGCTGATAGTTGTAACATTTTAAAAGTCCAATTAAAAATGTTATTTTAAATATGTATAAATAGTTTTCGATTAAATTCAATTCAATTATCGCCACACACAATATTCCAAAGAAAGGGAAATTTCTTGTACAGTTAACCAAACGATTTCACATTAGATTTTTAAATTTCATTTACTATTGCTTTCTTTTCATATCTGGTGGTGTTTTGGCTGTAAAAGTGGTAAGCATAAAAAAGTATAATGTCGTTATAAAATATCTCGGTAGAAATAATATTCAAACCTTTTGTTAGTTATTAGTTTTTTTTAGTAAAGTTTAATTTTTCCAAATATGTTTTTATGATTCATTCTGGTTGCTAGAACGGCACAATGTTAATAGTCAAAACTGGGAGTCACTCAAAAGTACAGTTGAAGCTGACTTCAAAACCATTGTTAACTTCTTTTACTATAAAGCTCTTACAATAAATTACGAGAAAATATTTCACATCATATACTAACAACTTGCCAGCATATAATAATCTTAAAATTTCTGTTAATAGTAAACAATCAATAAAAATACAAGCTGTAAAAAATATTAAATACTTGGGAATATACATCGACTCTCATTTAAAATGGGACATCCAAGTGAATTATGTTATAAGAAAATTACGTTTTATGGTATATAAATTTAAAAATTTGTCAAACTTTTTAAACATTCAGTACCTTAAAATACTGTACTATTCACTTGTAGAATCTCATCTGTACTACGGACTTATTGCATGGGGCTCTGCTGGAATAACGCTCCTGAAAAACCTCCAAAAAATTCAAAAATCTATTTTAAAATATATGTACAAAAAACCTCGTAATTACCCATCAGAATTACTATACCATGATACCCAAATATTTAACATGTATCAACTATATGCCAAAACAATGGGTGAGTTATGAGGAACCTTACAGACTTCTACCATATGTAGAGTCCCTTAAGGGGTATATCATATAAGCATTAAAAAGTGGCAACTCCCCTTCGTTATTATTTTGTGAATTTTGACAAAACTTTATATGGCCGTTAAATCTACAAGGATTACTAGATTTCTTTAATTTTTTGGTGGAGCATTACACTGGTGTCTAGCATTTAATTCATATCATCAAAAGTTCAAAATTCCAGGATTGGCTTAGGAAAAATTAATCTCGACGATTCATATCAAAAAGTTCGCCCTGTATAAGATTTTTTTTAAATTATAATAAGATATTTTTAAAGTACATAGATAGACAATCAAAACTGTGTATGTGACATTTCTGTCACCTTTTTTTTATTAAGGTTCGATTTTAGGTAAAACTGAAAAATCACCTTAAGGGGTCACATAAATTATGTTATAACATAAAGAAAACATTGTTAATTGTATGCATTTGAACTAAACGAGCCAAACATAAGCCTTTAGTGAGCTTACTAGATCGTTAAATTCATTTTCGACAATTTCCAGATCCGGATTAGTTCATTTTTAAATTTTAAATAGAAATCGGCCTATTTTTGTAGACTATAGAAACTACTCAACTAAATTAAACATGTCAATAATCAATAAATAAATTGTAGCGAATAAAAATAACGAACAATAAATTCACACTTATTAATTAATAAATATAAATGCTATTTATTAACCTCTAATAAAAACTGCACATTTTATTCTTGCAACTAAGATATTATGTGGTTTTATTTTTATTATAAATACATAGTAGGTACCTATGTATCAAGGTAGGTTGTGATAGTTTGACGTTTGTTTGTTCTTATTTATTTGTCATTTGCAACCAGTATTTATACGTGTAAAATAATATTTCGCTTTGTTTTATCTATTTTACAATAGTGTTAGAATTTTTGTTGTTGGTGTTGTTATTCAAAATGCCCCATAAGTTTTCAAATGCAGAATATGCAGATATCATTTTTATGTACGGATTCTGTAATGGGAATGGCAGAGCTGCAGCAAGAGAATATCATAGAAGATTTCCTGGTCGTCGAGTTCCCTGTCATTCAACATTTGCATCAGTTTTTAATTATTTGCGAGAACATGGCACATTCCCTAAAGCAAATACAGAACGAAATGTAGATCATGAGCAGGAAGATAATATTCTTGATGCTGTTATTGCGAACCCCACAATAAGCACCAGGAAAGTAAGTCGACAACTTTATGTTACCCAATAAAAAGTGACTAGAGTCTTACGAAAAAATAATTTACACCCATATCGTATTCAATTAGTTCAGCGGCTACACCCTGGAGATGAAATCCATAGGTTGGAATTTTGTAGGTGGATTGCAAATCATAGACCAGTACTGTATAGAACATTGTTTACAGATGAAGCACAGTTTACAAGGGATGGGATAAATAATTCCCGTAATTTACATGTGTGGGCAGTAGACAATCCCCATGCTGTTCGAGAGTTTCGGTCTCAGTTAAGGTTTTCCGTGAACGTGTGGATTGGTGTGATAAATAACCAATTTATAGGACCTCACTTTTTTGATGGTCCTTTAAGAGGACAAGTTTACTTAGACTTTTTGCAAAATACTTTGCCTAATTTACTTGCCAACGTAGGTATCCGAGGGATGTATTTCCAACATGATGGAGCATCGCCTCATTTTTTAGTTGCGGTAAGAAACCATCTAAATGATGTTTTTGGCAACAGATGGATAGGACGTGCAGGTCCTATTTCATGGCCTCCAAGATCCCCAGATTTTAACCCCGTAGATTACTATATTTGGGGACGATTGAAAGAATTAGTTTATTCACAAAATATTAATGACCGACAACAATTAATTGATAGAATTATCCTTTGCTCTAATGTTATTAGAAACAATCCCTTGACTATCCGTAAATCAATAAGGCACTTAACGATTCGGCAACAAAAAAGGGTAGAAGCTGGAGGGTTTCATTTCGAACAACTACTGTAATTGTTAATTTATTACCATAATTTTATTTTCTAGTATACATGTTATCATTATTCTATGTATGTAGTATTAGTTTTTTTTTTTAATTTCTTAGTTGTTCGTTATTCTAATTCTTTAAAATGTATTTATTGTTTGTTGATGAAATTTAAACGAAATAAAATATTTCTAATAAATACATAGGAACTTATGTTTAATTTATTTGAGTCTCCAAAAATGTTTAAAAATTAATTAAAAATTTATAACTAGGCCTGGAAATTGAATAAAATGATATTAACGGTGTAGGCACTAAAGGCTTATGTTAGACTCGTTTTAGTTCAAATGTATACCATTAACAATTTTTTCTTTAAGTTATAACATTATAATGTGACCCCTTA
Organism: Psylliodes chrysocephalus; assembly: GCA_927349885.1. Classification (NCBI taxonomy): domain Eukaryota; kingdom Metazoa; phylum Arthropoda; class Insecta; order Coleoptera; family Chrysomelidae; genus Psylliodes; species Psylliodes chrysocephalus. Next base: position 98,046,888 of record OV651814.1, on the reverse strand, counting down.
AGTTGATTTTTCAGTTTTGCTCAAAATCAAAACTTAATAAAAAAATTAAAGAAAATGTGACAAAAATGTCACATACACAGTTTTGATTGTCTATCTATGTACTTTAAAAATATCTTATTATAATTTAAAAAAATCTTATACAGGGCGAACTTTTTGATATGAATCGTCGAGATTAATTTTTCCTAAGCCAATCCTGGAATTTTTAAATTTTGAGGATATGAATTAAATGCTAGACACCAGTGTAAAGATCCACCAAAAAATTAGAGAATTAGAGAAGTTATAACATTATAATGTGACCCCTTAAGGTGATTTTTCAGTTTTGCCCAAAATCAAAACTTAATAAAAAAATTAAAGAAAATGTGACAAAAATGTCACATACACAGTTTTGATTGCCTATCTATGTACTTTAAAAATATCTTATTATAATTTAAAAAAAATCTTATACAGGGCGAACTTTTTGATATGAATCGTCGAGATTAATTTTTCCTAAGCCAATCCAGGAATTTTTAACTTTTGAGGATATGAATTAAATGATAGACACCAGTGTAAAGCTCCACCAAAAAATTAAAGAAATCTAGTAATCCTTACGGCCATATAAAGTTTGGTCAAAATTCACAAAACACCCCGTATATTAATAACGAAGGGGAGTTGCCACTTTTTAATGCTCATATTATATACCCCTTAAGGGACTCTACATATGGTAGAAGTCTGTAAGGTTCCTCATGACTCACCCTGTATGAATATAAAAATAAAAATAAACAGAAACCTATCATTCACCCGTATAGCACGCGACACAAAACTGATGCAGTTGTTGTGCCTCGCACAGAGAAAGGAATAGGACAAAAATGTTTCACTTACCTAGGGCCTAAATTATATAATGATATTCCTTCTGAATTCAAAAAAAATAAATTCCTATAATCTCTTCAAAAATAAAATTAGTCACTGGATTTCACAAATACCCATCATCAAAGTAAAACAATTTTTAAATTCAAATATCTCTTGTTATAGTCTGAAAATCTTTTAAGTTTCTCAAAAAAAAAAATTATAAAAATGTTCATAAATTTGCTGATATCTGTAAATATTATTTTATGTTTTATTTTTTATATTACTTACTTTACACTTTATTAATTACTGTCACATGTTATTTGTTTAAATTAATTTGAAATGAAATATATAATTCAAACTTATAGATAATAATGGAAATGAAAATATTGCCCACGCTCAGGCTTTCCTTTTGTGGGTGTTTTCATCTTTATTTGCTATATTAAAGTAAACATTGAATAACTACTGTATATTTATATGTATAATAAAAAGAAAATGTGTTCATCTTATTAATGTATTTAAATAATATATTTTAGTAAATAAAAAAATATTATAATATTAGTTTTTATTGTATCTTGCTTCATTTTTAAAAAGTAGATGTTTCAAATTCAATTTATATCTCGTACAAGAGCCACGTGAAAAACAAAATCTATTTTTGTTTAGAAAACGAATGAATGCAGCTGTAAACTAAACACTATAAAACTAAACGCTGGAAATTAAAGCTGGAAAATTGATCGAGGAAAACTAACTGGTAAAAGCCGACAGATAAAACTCACAAAAGTTACAAGAGCAAAGAAAAAGGTATGGTCATGTTCGAATAACCGAAATAGGCGTGGATTCCCGATTTGCAGAAATTTCAATTACCTCCGAAAGAAGTTGCCAGCAAAAAGGCAAAAGTGGTAACTACTAGTGGCTAATTTTATGACAAGATTAAAAATTAATACCTAATAAACTTTAAATGATTTGTTTCTGAACAGTTTCTTTTTATCTAAATAAAATAGTTCATTTTTATAAGTATATATGATGAATCTTATTTTTTTTAAAGGTTACAACAATTCTCTTTTATTCAAATTAAATTCTGTATAAGTTTTTATTAACTTCTTTCTTTGATAAAGCTACAGTTTATAATTCTCACTAGCTTTTAAAAATAAAAAAAGAGAATTATTGGTGCCCAACATTTCCTAGAAAATTATTACCCCAAAGGTGCCTATTAGAAAAGCCGAATTCACGACTGAGAAGAATATGGTCGATGTGCTCATTTATTTCTTTTAATTTTTAAAGGTAAGTAATGTTTGATATTAAATTTCACTGAGCTAGTAAAAATCTCTTTATAAGTGTTTTGAAATTAACATTTTATCACAACCAACGTAATATATTGCATAGTACAATAATAATTCCAACAAACCCTGTACGAATCTTATCAAAATGTGAAAGCAAACAATATTTGATATATAAACCTCAACTTTAATATAGATTCTCAAATCCTGTTAAATATGGATCAACAATGAAAAATTTATAAACAATGCACAATATCATCGGAAAAACCATTCATTTTACCTAAAATCGAAATTGAAAAAATTCATCCAGCAAATTACTACAAGACATCAAATCTCACGAAATTAAATTTTGACGGCCTATATGACATCAGCCAAATTACAAGACAACTAAAACCCGTTCAAGAAATCACAGAAAACCCATATACTACATCAACAATAGGCCTAACTTGTTTAATTTAACCATTTAGAAACACTTGAAATAAATAGATTTAAAAATTCAGATAACTTACTAAATGATCAATTAGATATTAATAATTCACCCTTATTAAACCTCTTTCCCAGTTTTCTGTGAGATAATCCCGGTAATGGGCTATCTTATTGTTATTTGATGGATATTATAATTACCTAAGTACCCTTATTTACTTTAAATAGTTAGTTTATTTTGTAATGTTATTGATGTTTTCTTAAGTACTTTGTTTTGTTAAATTATTTTGTATATATATTGGATACCGAATTGTAAATAGTCACATTTGAAAAAGAAGTTGTACTTCGAAACATATGTCATGTTAGTGTTTGTTTAAAAAAAAAAAAAAAAAAAAAAAATTTTATTTTTAAAATAAAAGTGTGAAAATCTACCAAATTTGGTTTTACTCTTTCAAAATTAAATGGATTTTCATCAAGTAAAGGCCGAAACAATAAATACTTTATTTTAAGACTCATCTGCAGTGGCAGTGGCATCTGAAGTGGCAGGACCAAGTACTAGCAGTGACAATGAAGATAATGTTTCTGTTGCTGCGTTAACAAGAAGTATGGCTACCTCAGTTTCTACACTCTCGGCGTAGTCAGATGCAAAACGGATGAAAATCCGGCAAAGTATGGCACAAACATCTATTACGAGTCATCTAATTAGACCTATTTCATTACCAAAGCAACAAAAAATTAATGATCTGATTGTAAATATGATTGTAAGAGATTTACAGCCAATTTCCATTGTTGAGGATAGAGGATTTCAAGAGTTAGTAACTGGACTTGAGGCTTCTTACAAAATGCCTAGTCGGTCCACTATCACAAATTCTTATATACCTCAGAAATGTGAACAGAAAAAGCAAAAATTAAGAGTTCTGTTTGCTAAAACAGATTCAATCTCAATTACCTCTGATGGTTGGACCGCTACACACAACGAAACAAGCTATATTGGATACACAGCTCATTTCATATCAGATGACTGGAAACTGCATTCATGTATTTTGGAATGTAGCTAATATGACGATACACACACAGCTGAACATTTGCGAGATGAGTTGCTCAGAATAGCCAACGATTGGGACATTTCAAACAAAATTTATACTGTTACTACAGATAATGCATCGAACGTAAAGGCCGCTGTGAGACTAACAGAATGGAGTCACATTGGTTGTTTCGCCCATACCATAAATTTGGTGGTTCAGAGCGGACTAAATACGCCTCATGTAAGACCATTGAGGCGAAAAGTAAAATCAATTGTCAATCATTTTCACAGGAGCACCAAAGCAAACAATAAGTTCATATCGATGCAAAATCAAATGAACAAGGAAACTGTCCCTCTTAAGCTTAAAAACGATGCAGTGACAAGATGGAACTCGACTTATTACATGTTTGAGAGGGCAATTAAAACAAGAGAGCCATTAACAGCCACTGTAGGTATTCTACACTGCCCAGTTGATTTACTTTCGGAGTCAGAGTGGACTGTATTGCAAGAAATATGTGCCATATTGAAGCCATTTGAGCAGGTGTCAACTGAAATGAGTGCCGATAAATCTGTCACTCTTTCAAAAGTGATCATAATAATTAAAGGATTAAAATCTGATTTGCACAAAATTGAGCAGTCAAGTCAATCTCAACAGGCAAAGGCGAAAAACAAATTCTTGAAAGATTTCCTAACATCGAAAGTAACTACCTAATGGTGAAATGAGCAATGTTAGATCCTCGACAACATGATAAGGACAACAATGCACAAACGTCGGCTGTGTCTCTGCCCACAGATGAGGAACCGGAAGATTTAATATGGGCAGATTTTGATAAATCCATATCCACGAGGAACCAGATCGATCCGCGTGCTGTGGCTATTTCAGAGGTAAAGTCGTATTTTACGGAAGTAATTTTACATCAAAAGGAAGACCCTCTCCAATGGTGGAAAGAGAGGCAAGCTATATATCCACATCTTGCAAAATTGGCAAAAAAATATTTATGTGTAATAGCTACATCTGTCCCTTCAGAACGCCTATTCTCTAAAGCTGGACAGTTAATTTCAGAGAGGAGAAGTCGTCTGACGGGAAAGAATGTACAAAATATTTTATTTTTACATTGCAATTATGACCTCTGAGTAAATAAGTACCTGTATATTTTTATAGTTTAGAATGTTTTGTTTGTTTCGTTTTTTATTATTTAGGATTATTCTGTGAATTATTCATAGGTATACACATGTATTATTATTGCTGTTTACATTACATACATATTTTATTTCAAAGCGTCTCTTATTTCATATGAAAAAGTTGTTGATAACTCAAATAGACATAGTTCATTTAGTTATAATACTGGTAATTAAACAGTACTTATTAAGAACACCTAAAATGTTCTTGATAGTAATGAACCATACAAAAAGCGTACCAATCTACTAATCGAAGTAATCGCAGTGATCAAAGTAATCGAAGTAATCGCAGTAATCAAAGTAATCGAAGTAATCGAAGTAATCGAAGTAATCGAAGTAATCGAAGTAATCGCAGTAATCGAAGTAATCTCAGTAATCGTAGTAATCTCAGTAATCGAAGTAATCAAAGTAATCAAAGTAACGAAGTAACGAGTATTTGAAACTACTACTTTATACCGAAGTAACGAAAAGTAACGAGTAGTCAAAAGTAACGAAAATCGACACCTCTATGATGAAGCAATTATTTCAGTGAGTATATATTTTTTTCAGGTTTGATATATATTTTCTCTTTAATAATCAATTTGAATAATTAAATTATTTTTTATTTCTTATCAGTTGTTTGTTTAAATTATTATGGTTTTCATGTTTAGTTAATATACCAAAGCATGTTTACATTTTTTTTATACACTACCGACGGAAAGTTTCCGGACAAATGATTTATTTAATTTTCCGTAGAAATATGACACTCAAACACATTAACTTGACCTATAATTAAGATGCTATGTTAGTTTAAAAAGCGTTTGCGATCGTCTTCTTGACTTGTCTCCCCCACTCCCGCGCACTCTTTACGAGAAACAAAATAGAACGCTATTAGTGTCATTTATTACGTATCTGGATGCAACGAAGTGAACGCATTGAAAGTACTTTTTTTCATTTCTTATGAACATTAAATTGTTTTTTGCATTTTTTTCGATTTCTAGTAGCTATTTTGCTATTTTTAAATAATTTTATTACATTAAAGGTAAGTGAATTTTTTTTTATGTGGTTTTACTTATAGTTATTTTGTATTCAAAATAATTATTATATTTTTAATTTTTTTATTTTAGAAAATGGGAAAGCATCCTAATACAAGTTTAGAAAAACGTGCATCTATTATTGCTCTTCACAACGAAGGCTTCACTGTACGTTATATTGCAAATAGATTAAATTTACCACGTTCTACTGTCGGAGATGCCATCACTCGTTTTGAAAAAACTGGTTCGAATCAGGACAGAAAACGTAGTGGGAGGCCCCGTGTAACTTCTAAAGCAGAGGATCGGTCCCTGATTATCATGTCCAAAATGAATAGGAAGCTTACAGCACCGGAAATTCAAATGCGGTTCAATGAAAGCCACGATAAACAAATATCAGTAAGTGTAGTAAAAGAACGTTTACAAATAGCTGGCTTAAATGGTAGAATTTCTACAAAGAAACCACTCTTGCGACGCGGAAACAGGAAAAAAAGACTAGAATGGGCTCATGCTCATAAAGATTGGACAGTAGAAGACTGGAAACAAGTCCTGTGGACTGATGAATCTAAATTTGAAATATTTGGGCAAAAGCGAAGAATTTATGTTCGTCGCGGTCCTTCAGAAAAAATGCATCCCGATACTGTAACCCCAACTGTTAAACATGGAGGTGGCTCTGTGATGGTGTGGGGGTGTTTTTCATATGCCGGAGTAGGGGATCTTTACAGAATCAAAGGAACTCTCGATAAAAATGGTTACCATTACATATTAAAAGGGCATGCCAATCCTTCTGGAAGGCGACTAATTAGCCGTGGATATGTGTTTCAGCATGACAATAACCCAAAGCACACATCTAAGCTTTGTGCCAACTATTTAAAGGCTAAAGAAGATAGAGGAGGGTTAAAAGTAATGAAGTGGCCCCCACAATCTCCCGATCTAAATCCTATAGAATTATTGTGGGATGAACTGGATCGGCAAATTAGGAAATCGAATCCCACTTCCCAGGACAATCTTTGGGAGGCTCTTCAAACATCTTGGAGTAAAATACCAGAAAGTTATTTAGAGAAACTAATAAAAAGAATGCCGCGTCTCGTTAAAAAAGTATTGGAAGTCAAAGGTGGTTTCTTTGATGAAAAGAAAGTGTAACAGAATAAAATAAAAGAGATGAAAAATGTTTATGGTTTTAGTCGTAGAATATTTATCTTTTAATATTTTTAGAATAAAACTTATTTAAATGTGATTTATTCTACTTTTAATAATTGTTCTAACAATTGTTGATCTTGTCTGGAAACTTTTCGTCGGTAGTGTATATATATTTATCGGTGTTGATAAATGAAGGGTCCACTGCAAAAACCATCAAGGTCCACTTTTGGTCTATTTTGAGATCACAATGACATCTGCCGTTGATTAGGGAATAGTATCATGTGAGAAGAAGAAACAGTAAAAAACCATCACGGTTACTTTGAAAACGCATTTAAAAAGTAGGCCATACAATGCAATAAACATCAGAGTCCAAGCGGTTGTTGGAAAGAAACATCAGAGTCCACCACGAGGCGATAGCATCTGGCTTCAAAGTTTTAGTTATCAGTTTGTTATTAGCAGTGTATAGGGTACTATCTGAGCCTTTCATTTTATTGATTCAACCGATAGTTTTTCTTTATTTAATATGAACAGTGATTATTCCGATAGTAGTGGTGTTGAAGAGGAGTGTCAGTCTCTCAAAACTACGAAAAAACGTAAGAAATCTGGCAATATGAGTCATGTTATGAAGAAGTTGCGAGCGTATACACACGAATTGGGAGGAGACTGTAATTGCGTGAGATGCCATTGTTTTCAAACTGTTACTCTCGAAAACAGGATGACAATAATAAGACAGTTTAACGAACTCGGGAACTACGATGATCAGAATAAATATTTAGGTGGCCTCATTGCAGTTTTGCCAGTACAACGTAGGCGTGGTCGAAAAGATGACAGTGATACTCGTTTCAATCATGCGTCATATGCGTATCGCGTTCGAGCAAATATAGATGGTGCTATTCAGGATATAAGGGTGTGTTATAAAGCTTTTATGGCTATTCACGGAGTCTCTGCAAGTAGGATACAACACATACGAGAGTCATTGGCATTCTTGGGAGAGGTAAGACCTGATCAGCGAGGAAAACATGGCAACCACTGGAATAAATTACCTGAAGAAACCACTGCCAAAATTGAAGAATTTCTGGCTTCACTGAAGGGTAGGAAGTCTCATTATTCCTTGCACGATAGTAAGAAAATATATTTACCTGAAGATTTGAACATAAAAAAATTGTTTGATATGTACACAGAAAAAAACGTAAACCACAAGGTATCTTATGAAAAATTCAGGAATATTTTTGAAACAAAGTTCAATATTGCGTTTGGGTATCCAAGAAAGGATACCTGTAGCACATGCGACGTGTTCAAGGTAGAGTTAACTGCTCTTGAAACTAAACTCACGAACTGCAGTGATGATAATGAGAGAAAGAATGTGGCTCAGAAACTTGAAGTTAAATCTAAGGAAAAGGTGCTCCATTTGAAAAAAGCTGAAAAATGTTACTCCCTTAAAAGGAAATTCAGAAAAAATGCGCAGAGGTCCCACGACATGGAAGCAATAGTTATTGATTTTCAAAAAAATTTGCCGTGTCCAAATATTTCAACTAACGATGTATATTATCGTAGACAACTAAACTTCATCAGTTTTACTATCCATGTGCTATCTAACTCAAAAGTTGTCTTTTACACTTATGACGAATCTGTGGCCAAAAAAGGAGCAGATGATGTATGCTCCATGCTCAACCATTTTTTACATGAAATTTTGTCCCCGGAAGTTCGAAACTTAGCGATTTTCTGTGATTCCTGCGCAGGACAAAATAAAAATTATACCCTCATTCGGTACTACCATCATATTGTTAGACAAACTAATCGTTTTGACAATATAAAGGTAATATTCCCAGTTAGAGGTCATAGTTACCTGGAGTGTGATAGAGACATGAGTCTTGTTAACCAAAAAACAATAACTGAGATGCCAGAAGATTGGAGAGAAGTTTTGAGAAACAGTAGGAAAAAATCGCCCCCATTTTTGGTAATAGATTGTTCTCAAGAAATAAGATTTGAAACATGGACTCAATACCTATCTACTCTTTATTGTCCGAAATGTCCATTTCCAACCAGACCAGTCCGCATTCTAAAATTTGAAGCAACCTCTAAGAATCTGGTTTTTTATAAAACGACATTTTATGGGTCATACTTAAGTGCTTCTATTACCCCACGAGCTATAAGAAAAAGAAAGCCAACTACTGGAAGTACATCATCTGCTAGGAATCAAGGCTCTGGGGAACTTCGAACCTTGTATGCTGGAAATGTTCCTATAAAAGCTGCAAAGTATCGAGATTTGCAGCATCTGAAGCAATTTCTGACAAATCCAAGTGCAAGGGATTTCTATGACAATCTAATTCCAGACGTGCAAAACAATGATGAAGACCCAGATTATATCGACGACCCCCAATTGACGATGAAGACTGATTTAAAAAACGTTTTTTCATAACTTTAAATTTAGCAAAACATTTTGTTTTTGTTCTTTTGGTAAATAAATGTTCTAAATATAATTATGTATTATTTTCTGAAACTTAAGTATTTGTACATTATCATTAGGGCACTTGAAATTTTGTTTTTGCTCTCCTGAAAAAATTTGTCCAATGGACCTTGATGGTTTTTGCAGTGGACCCTTCAAATGTATATAATTTTTTATTGATTTTGTTTTAATTTATTTCAGATATGGCGTAAAGGAAATGACTGCAAAAAAACGACAACTTAAAAAAAATTGGTAATCTACCGGTTTGGTATATGAGAGTTAAAATTGAAAAAGAGGAAGATTTTAAAATGTTGGAGAAAGTGGTCAAAAGATACCGATTTAATCTATTGGATGAACAACCTGAAGATTTGGATCGGAATAGGATTAAACCAACACCTGCTCCCAGTGATAATAAAAAGCATTATTTAGAACTACTGCAGTTGTGGTCAGATGATGATTCTATGGTAGTGATGATTCTATGGCTCCCAATAAGAATAAACGCCTAAAGACGAGAGATCGAGAACAACAACAGCAGCAGCATCATTTACAATTACAACAAACAAGTTTAGAAGAAATTAGTATTGGTGCCACTGGTAGTGAACCTAGTACTAGTAACATAAATGATTATATTTATATCAGAAATTTTTTTAAAATAAATATATAAGTAAAGATCAAATCGATTTTCATTTAACTCTTTTTCATGCTAATCTTTTTCAAAACATTGATGTATTGATATCAAATTTTTATTATAAAATGTTTTAATAATAATAATAATAATAATAATAATAATAATAATAATAATAATAATAATAATAATAATAATAATAATAAAAAAGTATCTTAACATTTAAACCTTGCTACACCATTTAATTATAAACATTTAATACATAACATTTAAAAGCTGGTTAAAAGAGGATCGAAGCGGTTAAAAGCTGATCAAGACCTGATTAAAAACCGTTAAAGACCTAATTAAAAACAAATCAAAACCAGATCGTTCAGAAATAAACGAATACAAATAAAGATCTATATTATTGTTGAACCCTTTTAAAGAATGGATAAAAATATATAAAAGGGACTAATAATAAAACGACCAAGTGAAAAAAAGAAATTAAAGTCACTTAAACGAGGTGAAGTTTTTTTACAAGATCTATTTAATCCTATCATAAAACATTTGAAAAATATTTAATATAAATTAAATAGTTTTCAAAATAATATAAAAAATGAGTTTAAAGATGATGAAGAAAGATATTAAAAAAAAACTGATCTAGTTCCCAATGCTTTATCTATGAAAAATAAAAATAATAAGGTAATGATGATGATGATGATGATGATGATGAGTGTTTCTGACGATGATCATAATGATGAATTAAATTAATCAATCAACTCTATTATTAAGGAACTCAAAAAATGAACACCGAGATATATTATAAACAAGTGGTTAATTAAATTCATAAACCTGCTAGAATTAATTTTAAAAGAAGAAAAGTAATAATTAAATCATTCACTGATCTCATTCAAGCTGATTTAGCCGATATGCAAAAATATTCAAATCGAAATAGAGGATACAAACATATACTAATAGTAATTAATTGTTTTTCAAAATTTGTATGGGATTTTCTGCTAAAAAATAAAACGGGCTCTGAAGTAGCAAAAAGCATAGAAAAAGTGTTTCAAAATCAGCAACATAAAAATTTACAAACCGATTTGGGTACTAAATTTTTTAATCCAACAATGAGAGCTTTAAACAGGAAATATAATATTAACCATTAAAACGTATAGGGGGAAGTCGTCGAATATCGACCGCAGTCTAATATCGATCAAGCACTTTTAGACAACCCTGCGCACATTGTGCGATCGCAAGTGATAGCCACCTGCAGTATTTCAGTAGCGAACTACATTCGACAAAGCAACTTGGTGTTGTTATTGTTTTTGGCGTGATACCGGTTGTTGGTTTAGTTTGTGTCTGTTTTTATAAATTATTAAAATATTAATTTAAGGTAATACAGAGTTTTAATCGCATTTGGATTTATTTTTTTTACCACAAGACACAAAGGAGATGTCTGTAGTTAAATTTATGACAACCTCACTGTTAAATTCTTACCTTGTTTTTGACATTGCATAAGTTTTTCTTCTTTATTAATGTCTGCTAATATCGACCACTATGATCGATATTACCCCCACGGTGGTCGACATTGTACTACTATGAAATTATTTATTTTAGATGCCTCGTGAAAGATTGTAATATGATCTTATTATTTTATTATTTTATCTATTTTTATAGTGTTTTAAGCTCTAATATTTTGGGGAGTGGGTCAGGTTATTAAACAACTCATATGACTTTGAAAAAGAATATTGGACGCCACTATATTTAAAACTCTCTAGACTTGACAATCGATCAGTGATGAAAATATAGAAAATCACTAATCTTTATGATATTATAATTAAATAAGGTAGCGACAAATTCTAATTCACAGAGACTTAATTATTCAAATTTAAATGATTTATTGACTTATCTGTGGTATAACAGGTAACAGGTAAGGAGTGACTGTAGATGCCTTCTTGTTAAAGTTACAAAGGTAGTGTTAAATCTCGTTAACTTCTCTCGGTGGTTGATGTATTCTACGTTCTTCCAAAATTCATGTAGATACAGCTACTATTGAACTTCTGAACCATCTATATAATTTCTATCGACTTCTACTGAAACCATCTATATAACTTCTATAGGATTTCATTAGGACCATCTATATACAGCAAGGCTACAAGGAAAAAGGTAAAAATATAAAGAAATGAATTAGGGAGAATTTATATAGGAACAGATAAGATGCTTTTTACTATCAAATGCATAATTTAAATTATTAAATGAATAGCTTCACAGAGACCAAATTTAATAGGAAATGAAAAAGCCTTATTTAACATATTTAAATATAGTAAAGCATATTATCTATTTCAAAGAAAATAATATATGAAATTGTATAAAACATGCGACCATGTGTTTTTCAATGTGTTGAGGTTATGTTTCAAATTTGACATTTTAATAAAGAAATTCTTGTACTAAATATATATTTTCAACAAAATATCGGTAGGAAACTTACCTTTTTTAAAAACATGAAAACAGACGGTCATTAAAAATATTTAAGATAACTAGTATATCGGATGATAAAAGATAATTAAAATTCAATAATCATCTAGCTCGAGACAGGAGGTAAATCGAAATGACAACCCGAGTTTTGACACAAGGCATAAACGACAAATGACGTTTGTGTAGAGATGGTGGTTTCAAAATAACGAAAACGGGTCTGGGTCAAATAACGAAAACGGTTTTAACCGTTACAAGATACAATCGAAAGAGTAATCGTTCTTTATGGTCTAAAGAAAACATGCAGCGTGCCCTTAAAGCAGTAAAAGATAAAGTTACGTCTATTAGAAATGCCGCCAGGATGTTTGATGTGCCATACGGAACATTGCAAGATAGAATAAGTGGTAAATTTGATCCTATAAAATATAAGTTGTGTAGAAAGTCGGTGTTCACTGTTGAACAAGAATCAGAACTTGCCAGCCACATAATTACTATGTCTAAAATGTTTTATGGACTTACAGCAAAATCTACCCGACAGCTTGCTGATCAATTCGCAGAAGAAAATGAAATAGCCAACAATTTTAACAAGGACAAAAAGATATGTGGTAAAGATTGGCTTTACCTGTTTATGCGTCGCAACCCAACTTTAAGCTTTCGCAAGCCAGAAGCTACCAGACTAAGCAGAGTTTTGGCTTTCAACAGGGAGGAAATAAATATATTTTTTAATAACCGTGAGAAAGTCTACAATGAACATAAATTTGAAGCTCATCGGATTTTTAATGTCGATGAGACCGGCATTAGCAACGTGCACGTTCCTAGCCGAATTGCGGTTCCTAAAGGCCAAAAACAAGTAGGTGCTATTACAAGCGGTGAAGGGGACAGCTGATTACTGTTGTTACCACTGTAAGCGCGGGTCATTATGTGCCACCAATGTTTATATTTAAAAGGGAGCGGATGAAGGAAGGACTGGATAAAAACGGCCCTACCGGCGCAATATATAGATGTTCTAAGTCCGGATGGATTACTGAAGAACTTTTCACATAATGGATAAGACATTTTGATTCTTACACAAAATCTAGTAAAAATGATCCTGTTTTATTAGTACTTGATAACCATTCAACTTACTCTAGCTTAGCAACATACAACTTTTGTAGAGAAAATGGTATTAAGGTCATCTCAATCCCCTCTCACACATCGCACCGCCTTCAGCCTCTAGATGTCTGTTTCTTCGGACCGTTAAAGATAGCCTATAATCAGGAATGCGACAAATACATAAAATCCAAGCAACTTGAAAAAATCTTACAAACTGATATTGCCGAATTGTTTAAAAACTCCTATAATAGAATAGCCACAGTCGAAAAAGGTGTACGAGCCTTTGAGGTAACCGGAATATTTCCCTTTAACCGTTTCGTGTTTAGTGAAGAAGAATTGATACCTTTACCGAACGGCGAGGATCACATTACTGCAGAAAATTCAGAGCCTACTAATTCCGAGGAAATAATTGAAGGTCCTGCAATTCAACGTGTCGAAAACTCCCTCGCCCCTAGCTGGGCCATCCACGTCTAAGCGTCGATCTCTACCTAAAATTGCCCCTAATAAACGGGGAATTAACCGTAAGACCTCATCTTCCTCAGATAACTCTGATTTTATATTAGAGGAGGTTATAGACGATGAGCTGAACGATGTACCAAGAAGACTCTTCAACCGAAGCATGCTAACAAAAGTTTTGCTGACTTAATGCCTTTGCCGAAATTAAATACTAGAAATATGTCACGAAAGGCCCAACATTCCACAATTATGACTTCGACTCCTTTGAAAGATGACTTAGAAAAGAAAGAAGAAAGAAAGAAAGCAAAGCTGAAAGATGTGGAAAAAGTCAAGAGAAATGTTTGCAACAAAAAGAAAAAGGCTGCGAATGCCGAAAAATGTAGTGTTTGTGAAGATTTTGGCGGAAAAAACGATTTGTGGTGGAGGTGTCGCTCGTGTGGTTCTTGGGCTCACGCTGATTGTACAGATATTGAGGAAGCAGAAAATTACATGTGTGAAAACTGTTTAAATTTATAATAATCGTTTTTTTTTTAATGTAAGCTTACTAATTTGTAATAAAGTATTTGGTCGACATTTACAGACCACCTGATCGATTTTACCCGAAAGGTCGTTATTACCGGCAAAATTCACAGAATTTTTGTTTTTATATTTAAAAAAATTTGCAATCATTAAAAAAAAACTGTAACAAGTGTTGCCTAAATAAATGTTCTTAAAATAAGTTCCTGCAAAATTTAGGTAAATATGTAATCATATAAGCGAGTCATTAGCTCTATTCCTTAAGTGGTCGATATTCGACCACTTTCACCTATGTATAGTGAGAATTGGTCTACTTAAATTTTTACTATACGTAAAGATAATCAATCCTATGACTTAAGACGCGTGCAGTTCTGTCTGTTGGAAAGGTAATACTGTATTCTGGGATTATCTGGCGAACAATTAACGCAGAATATTATTCGAATTTATTATCTGGACCACTGCAACATGCACTTGTCAAAAAACGGCCTGGAAAGTTGCATAAGCATCCGTTATCGCAACAGGAAAATGTAAGACCACGCACCGCAAGAATATCGAAGGATGATTTGAATCAATGACGATGGCAATTGCTTCTGCACCCACCTTATTCTCCGGATCTTGCACCCAGTGATTATCACCTGTACTCACATTTAAAAAAACCTTTGCGGGGCATTCGATTTAAAAGTTTAACTGAAGTAAAAGTGCCATAAATAGGTGGATTGAGGAGACACCGAAAAAGTTATATAAGGACGGCTTAAAAAAATTAGTTTATCGGTAAATGTATGCAGTTAAATGGAGCTATGTTGAAAAATTACATTGTAATATTGACAAAAATTAACAAAATAATAAAAATAATAACTAAATTCCCAGAACTTTGGAAACATCCCTCGTATATTATAAAGGTAAAAGAAAAACCCACACCTGTAAAAATAAATCCCAAATCCAATCCATATTTCAATCTTATTATCAGGAAATATTTTTGAAAAAGTATTCGACCTATCTTCCGATGAGGATTGGATTACTACTCAAACGTGATCGGTTGAGCAATGCTGAAGTAGAGAATTGTTTTTTATTGTAAAAAATTTGATTTTGGAAGGAAGAACTAATCAGAAATGTAGTAGGGTCATAAGACAATTGAGAAAATAAACTTTGGCTTTGTATAAAGAAGCAATTCTCGACATCCCAAAAAGGCGGTGCACTAGAAAAAGAAAGTTTACTGAAAATACGAATTAAGCTGACATAATCTCCCTGGTCGAAGAAGAAACATGGAATAAAAAAACTGAAGCCATCATTCAACGGACGGAAATGAAATTGTTCTTCGATAAAATGAATAAAGCTGCAACAAAAACTGACTTGGACAAAAAAGGAGATTTAATCATGAAGTATACTCCAACGGACTAGTCTAAAAAGTTAACTAGTCCAAAATATTACGTTTGATAGAAAAAAGCCACGAGTCGCTGACTAATCGGTTTCTCAAATAAAGCAGTAGTGACAGTAAATAACCCGAAGTAAAAAAGAAAAGAAAGGACAAAGACATACATCTTAGTATAAAAGTGAAAAAATCAAATTAGCAAGAGTAAAGTTTCAACCCTACACAAGGGGAATAATGTACCAGAAAGGAACCCAGGTCCGGACTGCAAGTTTAAGTTTAATAAGTATTTTGAATGGAATACCTTAGAGTTTATTTTTGATTTCAAATGTAAGAAAAGTATTTTTTTAATGATGTCGGAAGCCAACAGACTGGGACATTTTTACAAAATTTATAGATTTTTCCACTAAAAATGAGCAAGATGCGTATTTGCAGAGCCTGATTTCGACAATAGCAGTTAAAAACAGAGGACCTCGTAAAGAAGAAGGAGCACGTTTAAACCAAAGTAAGTTTTCGTATTCAGTATCCTGTTCTTCTGGAAAATTTGGAGTTTGCAAAAATGCTTTTATGAGTATACATAGAATATCACTCAACAGGGTAAGGCGTCTTTGCTTATTATTGAGAGATGGAAAAATACCAAAAGATATACGAGGCAAAAATATACCAGGCAAACTATTGAAATTATTAAAGAACATATTGGTTCTTTCCCGGTCAAGCAGTCGCATTATAGATCACGTGAATTCCGTTACTTAAGTGAGCAATTTAATGTAAAAATCATATATAAGTTGTTTATGGATAATATGTCAGTGTAAAGTAAGATTTTTATCTGAAAGTTTTTCATGAAGCTTTTTCTCTAACATTTGGTCCCCCAAAAGTGGACACATGTTGTGAATGGGAAATGCTAAAACTTAAAATATCTAAATGATAACGCAAAACGTGTTGTAGCGGCAGAGAAGATAGTGCACCTGAGTTGAGCGCGAAAATTCTATTCGAAATCGAAATAAATTACAACCTTAATAAAAACAAATGACATTATTTTTGGAATTTGTATCGAGTACATGCAAAATGTTTAGTTGCCCAGTATTCCTATACAAGAAGTCTTTTATTTGAAGCAATTTGTTGTGAAAGAATTTTGCATACCCAACCTCAAAGACAACTCAGCTACGTTTTTTCTATATAACAAAGGAATTGCTGACGAGGGAACGAATGAAGTTTGTTAATTTCTGATGGATTATTTGAAAAACATCCCAGAAAATGTTAAAACCTTCTGATGGATATCTAGCACAGAACAAAAACAATATAGTCGTAAGATTGTTTATGGCACTAGTTTCTTAGGACAAGTTCCAAACAATAAATCAGTATTATTAAAATGTAGACAATATATCTTTGATTACTACAATAAAACTAAATCATATGTCGTCGTCTCAGGGCAACAGTGGGACAACTTGAAAATAGCACATTTTGGGATATCTTCATTTTTGAGTTCCAAAGTACGAACTTAAACTAGTGTAATAGTGGGATTTGTGTTTTTATAATTATTTATGTCATATAAAATATATATCTCGGTGTTGCAGAAATCGAAAATAAATAATATTGTTTAATACAACACTGGGTTAAGAGTGATATCCCACTGTCGCACTAAGGAATATTGGATTCAATATTGGGTTAAATCACATATCTCACTGTTTCACTAACGTCTGGCAGCCATTAAAATATTTACCACCTCTTGCGTTTACGCATTTGATTTGTATGAACTTGTCAAATCTGTCCGTTATTAGTTTTCAATAAGACTTTGAGCGTGAAACACCTGTTTTGTGTAAAAATGATGAGTAAGTGTAACAAAAACATGCCAAGAGCTCAATACATTGTGGAAATGGCAAAGCAACAGGCGTTAGAGAAGGAGCCAGACGAAGGTAAGAATAAAAATATTTAATATAAGCTTATTGTGCAAATTAAATATATTTTTGATGTCCTCCCAACTTTACTGGGATTCAAAATAGGTATATTCGGTTATTTTCCTTTTAAAAATTAGAAGATAAAGATTGTGGGTTCATAAATTGGGTTTGTTTTGCTAATTTAAATCACCGGAGAGTAGCGGAGGGAATATGGCAACATTGGCAACAAAGTCTACAGACCGATTTAATTTATGAAGAAAGATCCTGTACTTGTTTAAGACTTTATTATTTTTTTAGATGGTGGATTAATTCAAGAGTCTCCTTTTCGTCTTAATAGGAATCAAAGGATTTTAGAGTGGCTACACGCTGAAAGTTCCAATAGTAATGATAATTTATATTATCATCCTCCTTCAATTCCACAAGCTACCATACTCCACACAGATGTCCTAACTGAAAATGATAAACAAAATGGTACATTAACTGAACTTAGTCCAGTGGTTCTTGAATATTTTCAAGACGATGTTAATTCTGCGTCAAATTTAGTATGTAGCGAAAAACACAATGATGGGAATTTTTCCGACTTTTCTCAAGATGATGATGTGGAAGATCCCGATTTTATACCAATCGATGAAGGAAAACAGCATAAAATAAGCAGTTCTGTATTGGTAGATGTTACGGAAAAAGCAACAAATACCAATTATGTGGGCCGGCGCTCTGATTCAGCGTCAGTTGAAGAGAATGATCTACAAAGTCCAGAAGAAAATGTACAAACCAACACTAGTGAAACAGATTTTAATCTTGAAACAAAAATTGAAAAAACCAGGAAACGACAAAGATATGAAGGTAAATGGCAAAAAAATATTAAAAAACAGAAGATTAATTCAGGACAAGAATACATTTCGAGGCTAGGTAAAAAACATGAAGCTAAAAAAGTTCTACCTCCATGTGACAGTGCAAAATGTAAATATAAATGCACTAAAAATATTTGCGATGCCGATAGAAGAGAACTTTTTCAAAAGTTTTACAGACTCTGTGATAAGACCCTCCAGAGGAAGTACTTGGCAAGAAATATAGAAAGAATTGAGCCAAAAAATGAAAAAGTATACAAAAAGAGACAGATTACTTGCGCCTATTACTTTACGACAAATAACCGAAAAATTAGAGTATGCAAGCTTTTTTTAGAAACACGCTAAATATCTCAAATAATTCGATTGACACTGGCTGAAAAAGAAAAATGAGTTTGATTTTCTAACACCTGAAAAAAGAGGAACTCATTCCAACAGGGCCAATAAAGTGGATGATGCTCTAGTGAAAGGAGTATTTGATCATATTAATTGCTTCCCCAGAACCAAATCGTACTATTGCAGATCCTCTACATCGAAGGAATATCTAGAAGGCTCCCTTAATATTAGTATTATGTATAGATTGTACAAAGAAAAATGTCTGGAGACTCATCAACCATTCGTAAAAGAGCACTTTTATAAAGAAATATTTAATACTAAGTTTAACCTAGGCTTTTTTAAACCAAAGAAAGATTTATGTTCGGTCTGTGAGACGTTTAAAAACTTAAGTGAAGTGGAGAAAGAAAATAAAAAAGAAGCATTTCAAACACATACTAAGGAAAAGGCTTTAGCAAGAATAGAGAAAGATTCTGATAAAAATTTAGCTCTGAATGACAAAAATATATTGCTCTCTGCCTTCGATTTACAAGCAGTTACCCCTCTACCCAATGGGAATGTCTCGACGTTTTATTATAAGAGCAAGCTAAATGTTTTTAATTTTACTCTGTTTAACATTCCAGAGAAAAAAGGATCATGTTACATTTGGCACGAGGGAGAAGCAAAAAGGGGGGCCAATGAAATTAGTACATGCGTGTTTGATTATATTAAGAAGTCTGGCATTGGAAAAGATATAATTTTTTATAGTGATAATTGCTCTTCGCAAAACAAAAATAGATTCTTAATGTCAATGTATTTGTATGCTGTAGAATATTTGAATGTGCCTCAAATCACACATAAGTATTTAATTATAGGTCATACTGAAAATGAGGGAGATTCCATGCATTCCTGCATCGAAAAAGAACGAAGTCGGATTTTAAAATCAGGTCCAATTTATATTCCCAGTGAATTTGTGACTTTGGTAAAGTCTGCGAAAAAAAAAGGTGAACCTTACCTAGTGAATGAAATGTCAACGGATGGAAGAAAATAAGCTTTTTAATGGGTAGTAACTTTAACAAAAATGATGAAGGAGATAAGGTGACATGGAACGAGATAAAAATGATAAGAGTAAAGAAACATGAAACAAAATATTTTACAAGACATCTTTTACCCAAGATAATTTTAAAGTTATAAACATAAGAGAAAAAACCCGGAAAAAGCAAATAGAAAAAATAACACTAGTTCCAGCATATAATAAACCACCGAATATACCAAATAATAAAAAAGAAGATCTAGTTAGCTTGTGCAATGACAATTTGGTGCCCAAAAGACACCACCAATTCTTCATGTCGTTAAATGGAGGTACCACAGCTAACCCAGATGATTCAGATTAATTGTTACAATGTTTTAATTTTAAATGTTTTATTATTTTGTATTAATAAGTTGTTAACAACTTTGAATATTATCTAATTAGGTTTCTTTCAAAATAAAAATTTATTCAAAATGATTATTGATCTATGTTTTAAAAAATATGAATTTTAGTGTTAAATAATGTGAAACAAAGCGAACTTGTGTATTGATGTCCCATAGACTATTCCATATTTGAGAGTGCAACAGTGAGACAACTAAGTTTTTTTCTAGAAAATATACCATTTATATATTTGAAATCACTTACATCCAAAAATATACCCAAAGACAAAATATTGACCAAAATTTAAATAGGAATTACAACCAAATAAAAAACTTATTTATAGTTGAATTATTAAAACATTTTTAAACTCGATTTTCTCACAACTGGAATTTTGCACTTGTCTCACTGTTGCTCTGAGACGACGATGTGTATCCACCTGTTCAAGCTATGAAAGAAGTCTAATTGTTCTTGAGTATAAAGAGAAAATAGTTGTAACCTTGAGAAGTTATCTTCAGCATGATTTTGCGAATCTGGATTTTATATCTAAATATAAAAAAAATCGTTTTTTTTTGTAATTTTATTATTATTTATATAACATTTTTGTTTTGTTTCTGGTTTTACGAGTACATTGTATAATTTCAATAACTGTTTATGTTGTCAATTCAATGCAATTTGCGGAAATGTCTGATTTAAGAGGATTTTTTTTTTAAACTTTTAAATGCTGTTTTTAGATATCTAACATTTGTACGCCACAAACTGCTTTTGTTTTTTTTTTTGTTTTATTTAAACCAAATATACAATTTAGTGCAATTTTAAGGTTGATTTTTATGTTTCGTTTCAACTAGTGTAAACACTAAAAGCCTAATTTAAGGAAACTGTAAAAAATAAGCGTTAGGTACTGCTAGTAAACTCTGTGTCATGTTGATATCAATAATCGCCTAGAAACGACACGAGCTGTACTCTGTGTTGCATTTCGAGGTGTCATTTGTCCTATTGCTTCAATTTTCAATTGTCGTATTGCTTTATTAGGGCTTAAACCAGAGGCTTTTGCGGGACACTTTACCTCGATAAGGCCATGTGTACTGACTAATCCGTCTGGACTTGATGCTAAAGCGCAGCACTTGTCGGCAATAAAGAGTCCGCAAGGGTGCACTTTTAATTGAAACTCATTTTCTTAAAGCAAAGGTTTTTTGTTCAGTGCCAGTATTGTTGCTTCCCCTAAAACCTGAATATAGCAGTTACTTATTTATTCTGACAATTTGCTTTTGAAAGCAGTTCGCAAATTAAACGAAAATTTAACGCACTAAGCCGTATGATTCTTTCTTGACTCCATAATGGGTTTCCTCCTTGCCCCCTAGTATTTATTTCCAATTCGATTATTTCACTTCTGTTTTTTTTTTCAAGATCTCTAAAAAATGCATCTTTTTAATCCTGATACTTCTTTTCATCAAGATCTCGTTGTATGTCTTGTGATTTTAGGCCGTAATGTTTGTCTGCTAAAGCTACCGATTTAATTTTTCTTCTGAAAAGGTTCCTTGCTTTCATTTTTTTGTAATACATTTTCCTTTTTTTTTATTTTTTCGATATACTTTTTAGCAGCACCAAAGGGACTTTTGCTGGCAATAGTTTTTGTAGACCACAAGCCATCATTTCGGGGATTAAATTTCTATCGCCATCCTTTTTTTCACATTTAAAATACCCTATTGAGGCACACTTTTGATGCTCTTCAAATACGTGGGATGGAATATTTTTTATATCGTCAATAAAATATTTAACTTTTTCTGAAAGTACATTGTCTTCTTTGTTTCTGTGACTAACAGCGCATGTAACGACAGTCCGTAACCGTCTTATATTATTTTGCACATGCTTACGTAAACATGGGGGACCCGGGCGTTTCAATTGACAATTCGGATGGAAGGACCATTAGGTTTCATTTGAAAGGGATTTTTAAACCTAAGTTTAGTGAACCGGACGTTTGCAAGGCGGGACAGGGTATCAGTGCATGGTCAACAGACGCAGGTGCCATGTTTTGCAGTGTTTTCCGCGTTTTATCAAATTTAGTAGTAGAGACAGAAAGAACATGTAGTTACCGATGCCTACAAATCTGAATCCGATTTTATGGCATTAGCCAGGACAGCTCTTCAAGCTGTGCCTGCACCAACAAATAATGCCACCACTGACGGCACTACCTTTGATGCAAATCAAAACAAGTTTACGCAGAAAATCGGAAGACTGTATTGGGAGAAGTTCGGTATATCCCAGGAAATTTCGGAACATTACTACTCGTTTAGATCGAACTACCGAGTGATATCTAGCGTCGCGGAGGGTTACGCAAGAACCCAAAAGACCAGTGGCGAACCAGGTACGCTTGTAAACAATGGTATCGTTTCCAAGTGCGTGTCAAACTTTATTGTGCGCGGAGACGGGCCGGTGTGTATTATATACAAAGGGGACGATTTCAATAAAAGGCAATGTAACGTACAAATAGACCGTACCAATGAGACGCAAGTAAATGCAGTGTGCGCATTAGGACTCAGGGCTAACATTGGGCGCAATTCAGAGTTCTGTGGACTAACATTTTGTGAAGGAAATCTATTTCCGTCAATTCCTAGGAAAGTTAACAAAATAATGGCGCAAAGATTCCGCGATTACAAACACTTTTGCGAGTATCAGACTGCAATCCGTGATTGGATAAATCTAATTGCTAAACAAAATAAAATGCTAGTAATAGCCTGCAACGCAGCACAGTATGTTACGGGTTTTATTCTATCTAAACCTAGACTAGTCTAAATTACCCTAGTTTACACTACTCTAAACTATTCTAACCTATCCTATTTCCAAGCCTACCCTATTTTAAATTATTATAAACTTACACTACTCTAAACTAGGCTTTTCTATTCTAAACTATCCTAAACTATTCTAAACTAATCTCAAGTACCCTATCCTAAATTAGTCTAATCTATCCTACTTATTCCTATTACTATTCTACGCTAACTATTAACACTATTCTACTTCTAATCTATTCTACGCTTAATTATGTACACTATTCTACTTCTATTTGATTCTAACTTACCCCAAGCTACTCTAATTACTAAACTACTCTATTACTTACCTATTCTACTATAACCTATGCTAATCTCTTTAGTTACCTTTAGATTTAAGAGTGTGCGGTATATAAATGTATATAAATCAATAAAATGGGTCCATTAAATAAATTCATAAAATATCCATTTTTATCAAACATATTTTGTAGTAAAATATAAAATAATATTTTGTAATTAAGTATAATCTCACCTGGAGTATATTCAATAATAATTAATACCTTAATAAATAATTTAAAATGTAAGTAAATATATTTTGCTACTTTGAACAATAACTCTAGCTCATTTAATTACTAAAAAGCTTTATTTTTATTGTTATTGTTTACATGTCTATGTTAATTCTTTCAGTTGTCAGATTCTTCTAAATTTATAAATATTGACCACAGTCTTACCAGAAATTATCCTATTACCCTTTTGTAGTCAGGGCCTTCTTGCTAAGATATTGGCTTTTGTTGGCCATTTTGTGGAACTTCCTTCCTGGCCCAGTCTTTGCTTGGATTCTGATTGTGGCATGTGCCAAGATTTCAGCTAGGATTTTCTAGGATTTATTCTTGTGCAAAAACCATAGATTCCTTTGGTCCGATATATTTTTAGTGATCTTTGTGATTCATACACCTAGGGGTGGATATAGTATCGGGCTAAAAGTGTGAATTTAATAAATTAATAACTAAAAGGTCACATATCATCAAGGACCTCCTTGGTTCGCTCCTTTCATTCGTGCGTTCCTTCCTTCGCTCGTTCAGATTTACAATTCTGTGTAAACGCTTTTATTAGAGGAATATTTCTAAGGACTGTGTGCAAGTTATCTCCACCTCTCCATATTGAATAGGGCTTGTCCACTTCACCGTTTGCGTGCTAGCAACAGAGTACAGACAATTAGATAACCCCACCGAATACAAAGTCATTTGGCAGATACCGATATCAAGAGGAAGCTGCCTAACTGGACATCGTGCTTCGTTGAGTTCACTTAATCACCACAAGTAAGACGGTTCCTTTTTTTAACCCTATATTTCGGAGGGCCCCCATCTACTAACGAGGTTAGGTTGTTTGGCACTTAGCCTACAACAAACATAGAGTTAAATATTTGGTTAAATAGACTTAATTTCTTTTGTATATATACATATTTAATTGTAATATCCACCTTCCCGTTTTTCTTTTCTTTTGTAATACGAAGAGTACTCTACGTAAACCGCACTTTGACCACCCACTTGGAGGGTTATATATTATAAGAGTATTTAATTTAGAGGTAAGAATAGTTGTGGAAACACGCCTTGTACATAATAATTTTCTTTCTTTCCTAATAGTAGACATTTCGTATAAATGTAAATTTGTTGGTTATAATTTTAATTTTGACAACGATCGAGGTTATAAGATAATAAAGGCCCATTCACATTCTATCAATCAAACAAGGTCTTTTTTTCTTCTTTCTATTTACAGGAACTCATCCCCTGAGATTACTAGTCAACCTGAATAGGGGAGTTCGGTAATTTGAACCCCTTTATCAGGATAGGCTACCCGTAATAAGTATGCCACGACGACCGAGGAAATGACCGATGCTTTAGACTTTATCAAAAGCGTTGGTCATTTAGACGAACCGAAGTTTAGAGAAATGTTCAAACTAAAAGAAGAGCAAACAGTTATGGGGAGCACGGGGAGTTCCGAATGGTGATTGGGCAGCTATCAACTCACGAAAGCCGGGGAAGATAAAAAGATGAATAGTGACTCGGACGAAAATCTAAAAGAGGAAACTAGGAATCAAGCGGAAACAGACAATTTAACTAACATCGCAACAGACGCCAGCACAAGTAAAAGTAAACACACAACAGGATTTAAAAAAGGACGATTTTAACTAGACAGCAGACAAAACGACTAGCAAACACCAGCGCATCCAGCCAGACAACGCAATCGGACGACGAACAGAGACGCAGTCCAAGTATTAAAGCCAGATCGAAATCAGTTACTGGTAAACAACTTCGCGATAGGATGGCGGAACAGTAAGCTCTACACAACCAGCAAATGGAGCAAGCAAATAATGCGCATGCTCAGCAAATCGCAGCCTTACAGCAGCAATTGGCTAACTTACAGGCGCAGCTAGAACATAGAGACGACCCAATTAACGGCGCAAGGGTCCAACTACAACAGCAACAAAAACAAGGCGCAGCAGCAGTAGAAGCACAACACTATACGCCATGGACAACAAACATGGAAATGATCGCCCAAGGACAATGGGCGACCGTTAAGCATATGCTTAAGTTTATTGGCTCAGCAAGACTGATAAACTTCTCACTCACCGAATAACGAGTGCAGATACTAAAGAGGCTGAATGACACAATTCACGAAGCACCCTTTGGTAAATACGACATATATCACGCTAATGTAGTAAGCATAGACTTAGACCACGAAGACTGGGACAGAAAGGTACAACAAGTGCGCAATGCGCTTATGTATAAAGAACCGAGGGGTACGGACAAAGGCCATACCACACAAGAATTCAATGACACGTTATTGGCGTTTTCCAATGATTTGAATTCGATGTTGCAGCAAATCCGGAGGAAAGATGGAGTCTTCACACGGGAGACGTTTGAATAGTATTACGATTTAAAATGGCAATAATCGCAATTTGAGTTTTGGGGTTAAGGGAATTAGGTTTTTTTTTTTTAAATATAATATTAATAAATTCTATTCTATTTCATAAATACAGTATTGCCCGAAATAAACAGTACTGAACTGGTTATTTTTTTATTTTAAAAAATACATATTATTGACATTTTAGTACATGTTCCAAATATGCACGTCCTCGTTTAAGTCAGACTTCATAACGATGTTCTAAGGTTAGGAAGAATTGATCACACATGTATCGCAGACTTGCACCATTATGTTGTCGGCCGATTCTGTATGAGCGAAAATAAGACCATCAAATACACTTTCTCCTCTGTACCTAACATTATTATTAACAATTAGGCCCTACTAATTAGTTGTTTAAGGTTTCCTTGACAGGTCTATACTAGCTAACTTGGATATAACAGCGGGCGCAAATAAACACCGCCAACTTAGTTACAGTACTGTTTATGTCGGGAAATACTTTATAATATTTAAAGTAAAATAACTTATGACATAAATCCCTAACTTTTGTACAAACATTTCTAAGAAGGTAGTTTTTACATTCTATCTTTTCCACTAACTAACTTCCGTATGGTCGAGCTTCAATAATTTTTTTATAGACACTACTCTCGCCATCTACTACAAGTTTCTTATATACAATCCCGTACATCTCTAAACTTTTCTTAAACCCTTCAACTATTATGTACGATTCCATACTCGTTGAAGTACTTTTTTTTAGCATAAATGATCAGGAATCTGATGTACATTTTTTGCATCTGTTCTTGAACAAAAGCTACAGTATTTATTTGTTATACCAAGAAATAAAAGTTTGCCGGTTCGTTGCCCAATAATACATGCCTTAAAGTAATATGTTTAAATTAGAAAAGATAAAACGAAAATTAAAAGAAATTATCACTCCAGAAGCAGCGTTATAATTGATATTATACGATCTTTTGCTCCAGGACCCATAAGCTACAACAGTTATACAAGGGAGATTGTTTCGATCTACTTCTTTGAATTCTCTTGCTAGAGAAGCTTCCTCTTCAGCGGCTTCTTCCATTTTAGTCCATGCTGTTTGGCGAATTATTTCACCAAGGTTTTCATGGCATTTTGGGTACTTATTGGGAGACATAAAGAACATTAAGTGCGGAAATATATTCTTTGCACATCTTATTATTAACTCTTCGCTGTGGAAACATTTTACAAGAGTTTCTATTATTGTTTGTAACGTTTAAATTTGGCCTTATAGCGGTTTTTCATAAAAATAAGAATACACTAGTTTTATCCGTGTTCAATAATTATTTAATGGGTCCTTCTATGCCCGCATTTTTAACCACTGTGCTTTTGGTTCGATATTCGAACAGAGCGGTCCTTCTGTGACACTCTGGTGAGCATGTGGCTGCCCTGTATTCAAGATGTCGGTCTAGCGTGTCCGCTCTGACGTTAAGTGTGAATATATGATCAGTTTGGGGTAGATTGGACCTCTATTTGGTTTTAGTTAGGCTATTTATTTATTTTTAGAGGCCTTGTTTGCTTATTTTAGCCCTTTCTGTCAAGAATTTATTTCGTAATAGAAAGCGCTGATGGGACACCTATCTGTCACTGAGGTATGTTGGTATTACTGTTTTTTTTTTTTGAAGTGACATTGGTTTCCGCCTTCTGGAATATTTTTCGTGATTAATATTCAACACGAGGGTTAATGTGAAAGGTACTGTTTCGAAATTTATTGGAAGTCGTTTCAATCCATTTAGGATATTGCGAAGCAACCTTTTTGCTTTAAGTTACAACAGTGTGGATTTGGTAGTATTTTTTTTGGTGATCACATGTTGTAGGAGCTCTTAGGAGAATATATTTAACCACGTGTTGAATGTCATTGGTAAGTTTTTCTGCATAGTATTTAAAGTTACGACGTAGTTATTCTTATTGTAAGGCCTTCGTCTTTTATTTCAGTGTCCACATATATATGTAGTCTTTCTGAATAAGTCGTTCACGAATTTGCCGTTCCAGGCTGATCTGGTGCATAGTTTGTTCCTCCTTTGCGGATAAAAAAAAAGGTGTAAATATGCTTTGATTTTAGTTAGAATGCTTACTTAGACCTAACCCTAGGTTATATTCTTTTTGTTGTATATATTTTCAGTATATGGGATGAACTATTAGGGGTAGTATCTTGAAATCTAAGGGTGTAAATTGCCTATTAAATGTAATTGTTGGGTAGAACTCGCTTCACGAGCCGTCTATCCTGTTACTTTGTAAATCTGAAGATTACCTACATAAATTGATAAGCCGAACTTTAATTAACTAGTAAACATTGAGTAGTTATTACCTATTTTTAGACCTCGCTTCACGAGAAGGCTATGTAGGTACCTGGTTATTTAATTTTAACTTCTTATTAACCGGGGATAAATAGTTATCGCTGTGTTTTATCTTATACGTTTTCTTTAGGGTTTTTGTGACGGGCACACACTTCTTGTGACGGCCTATCAATTCTTGTGACGGGCCAGTATTCTTGTGACGGGCTATCAATACTTGTGAAAGCCAACACTTCTTGTTACGGGCCAGTAGTCCTTGTGAAGGGCCAACACTTCTTGTGACAGGCCAGTAGTCCTTGTGAAGGGCCAACACTTCTTGTGACGGGCTGACTAGCACATCTTGTGACCAGCTGATTGATTCGTATGCTGCTAACGAAGCAGAGACATCAACGTCTACTGGGAAGAAGTCACAGTGTACCGCAAGTTTCTGCTATCTTATTTTTTTTATATCACTTATTACTATTTAATCTATTTTATTGGGGGGGTGTTATTAGTACATAATTTTATCTAAACCTAATGTAAACGAGGTTTAGGGGTTTATGGTTCACAATACATTTTTATTAAACCCGAAACACTTCACCAAGAGCTCTTCGTGGGTTATATTTCTGATGGGTAACTAATATTTTTAATAAGTAACAGATTTTACTTGTTTTTACCCCTAGCGTCCGTAAATAGTACAATATTATTTGTTTATCTGTTAAATACAGTACACACTTCATGTGTTATAGTTTTACGATTACCCTTAGTCCCATTTAATGATTTTTAAGCTTGATATAGTATTTTAGTTGTAAATATTACTCCCAGTGATACTGGATTACTGTTAATAGTTGGGGAATCTGTTAGTAATGTACTAAGTGATTTAATTGTTATTAATTTGGTAAATGTCAGTACATTTCATAGTGGTAACGACGTTGACCCCCCATGTCAACATGATTAATTATTTATATTATTAAACTTGGGTATATATTGAACTTTACTTATTATTTATCCCCACTTTCTAACTGTCGACATTTATTTTTATGGTAAAGTACACTTATAATAGGAGCATAGTCGACTTGTCGCCGCTTGATGGCCTTGTAGAGGAGATGCTATAGTTTTCTATTTGGAGTTTGGTAGTGAACTGTCACATGGATTGTTGGATGTGAGGTTAAACTCCTGGCGCCCACTGAAGTACATAACTTTTGCTACGACTCACCCCCTTCTTTACTGTAGTTAGTCGGCATCCAACTTTGGATTGACATAAATCCCACCTCAGGTGCTTAGGCACAAAAAGTAGGTAGCATGTTTAAAGAATTTCAGCAGCCTTCACTCAACGTAAAAATTAAAATGACAACATCAAACGCAATCGAGGAAAATTAAATCAATTTAGGAGTTATTTTAAGAGATGTATTTTAAAACTTTGATAGCGTATACGCTATCAGAGTTTTGAAACACGTCTTTTGATTAGCGTACTATTGGTTCTGGCATAAAAGTACCCTGCATTTGACATGATTTTAGCAAAAACAAGTGGGAAGCAAAAGTCAAAATTGTATATAATACAGAGAAATAATTTTTTTATAAACTAGCTAAATGTTTGTTTTTTTTTAACAAGGTTTCGGAGTTATCAAAAACTCTCAATTTTTTGCTGGCGCTGTTGATTCGGACATTATAAAAGAAGCATTGAATTTTGTGTCGAATTTGAAAACATGCAAGAGTTAGTTGATACTGTAAGTCGATACGATTCGAAATTTTTGTCTACGAAACAAAATTTTAAAAATTACTTGATGAAATTGCTCATAAAGAGATTATTCAGCAAACCCAAATATATTATAAATGCATGGAAACCAATTTTAAAGAATTTTTATTTGAGCAAGATATTGAAAATATTTATATAAAGTGTACACCAACTTTCATAAATATAAATAATATTTTGTGTCTACCCAATATACTCACTGAAGAAATGATAAATACAATTGAATATTTGAAGGCATATCAACGAGAATGTAACGACGAT
Organism: Psylliodes chrysocephalus; assembly: GCA_927349885.1. NCBI lineage: Eukaryota > Metazoa > Arthropoda > Insecta > Coleoptera > Chrysomelidae > Psylliodes > Psylliodes chrysocephalus. Next base: position 98,016,594 of record OV651814.1, on the reverse strand, counting down.
AAAAGAGCAAATTTTTTAACATTTTGAACTGGAGCAGATTGTATTATAGTGAACTCACCTATAACAATTCAATTTACAAAACTCGATAGCTTTTAGAGGCGAACATTATCAACATACAATAACATGCCTGATTTTAAAGAAGAATTTAATTCTATTTAAAATGACAACTTTTGGAATGTTGAAATTGCTTAGTTTCTCAATATAACAATAAAAAATTATGTTTAATTTTTGCGAAGGAAATAATTATATTTATTTTTTCTACTTTATGTTATACACTGCGCGTCAGAGAAAACGGGCCAGCAAGAAAATTTACGAAATTATCTATCTTGTTAAGTTTTTTATTTTTTAATTAGGTAAAACGGGTTAGTTGGTATACTAGCGAAGTTACGCCGATCCTGTAAAGAACATAAACAAATTTTCTGAACCGAGTAAACCCAAAAAACTTGTCAGAATACTTTTTACCCGTCAATCAAGTTTCATTAAAGTGACTGTTTTGAGACTTTTATGAATTTGTATTGTGTTCTAAAGAGTATTAAAGGTATTTTAGTACTAAACTGGTCTTCGTAGAGTAAAGTGTAACCCTTAATAATGGATGAAAAATATCGAAGAGCTATTCAGATTGTAACATTACTGGAAAATTGAGCAAGTCAACGTAATGTGGGGAGACATTTAAATGCCAGTCGTTCGACTGTGCAAAGAATACACCAACGGTTTCTTGCCACCGGTTCTTATTACCAGTACGGGTGCTAAAAAAACACAACAGCCAAGAAGGATCGCTTTCTAACCTTTCCTTCTTTACAAAACGGAACACAAACCGCTAGAATGCTCCAAAACAGTCTTCAGCAAACTCATGGAAGTGCAATCGGCACTTCTACTGTTCAGCGAAGGTTAAGAGAAAGTGGTTTGACAGCTTGCAGTCCAGCTACAGGTCCCTTCTTCACTGCAGCACACAAAAGACGCAGACTTGCTTTTTCTCGTGAACATATGAATTGGACAGTGGACGATTTAAAAAACGTACTGTTCACAGATGAGTGTAGAATGTGCATATATGGAAAAGATAACCGAAATAAGGTCTACAGAAGAGCTGAAGAACGATATGCTGCTTGTACTTTGTCGACACCTTGAGGTACTTTTGAAGTTGGCTCAGTAATATTTTGGACAGGAATTTCTTTTGAGGCACACACGTTATTACTAACAGAAGCACATTAACAACACGACGATACGTAACAGAGATCCTAGAAGAGCATGTAATGCCACGTGCTGAATGTGGGATCTTTTAAATGCATGTATTCCATCAATAAATAAAAATGTATTCCATGACATGTATATAAATTGTAAATTCGAAAGTCATAATTATAAAATAAACAATGTTATTTCGCGATGAGTTCAACCTTTTGTCTTTGCTAGAACTGCCACGAAAGGTTATCTAAATGATGACAGCAATTTAATGCGTATGACGTAATGAAAATGATAAAGATATGTAGTGCAAGTATGTCGCATATACCTCCCTCCCTATATAAAAAATGTATTGTCAGTCATCAAAAGTCGATGGTGTTGATTGTTGCAAATTTCTATATTTACGGGTACCTTTACCTTAATCCAAACATTTTAATATGACTTTATATAAAATTAATTGAAATTATTAATGTAATTGTCATGTCATGTTCTGGATTAATTATTCATTCTTTGATTATCGAAATTGCCCCGTTGTTAAGTGTTTTAGTAATACTATATTATCTAGCAGGTTCTTTCTATTATATAAAAAATACTGCCATTGATACAATTAAGAATTACCATACTATTAGGACAATTAGTGTCCTAAATAGAAAAACACCAACGAAAAGAAGGTATTAGCAGTTAAAAAATTATACGATCTAATAAAAAGTAATGTTAATCATGAGATTTATATATAAATGATTGAAGTCTTTAATCTTTCAATATCAATGTGTAAATGTACCTATTTGGTAAGTTGAAATTTCCTTTTTATTTAGTTATTTGTTTTTATCAATGTGCAAATGTACCTATTTGATAAGTTGTTTTTATTTAGTAATAACTATTATTCAGACAGATTCTTTCTTATGCGAAGAATACTGTCAATACAAGATAAGTAAATACTGATATTATTATTCTCTTGGACAATTATGGTCCTTGATAAAGCAAAAAATATTAAATATACTAGTTACATGTAGTTGGACAATTAGGGTCCGTAATAAAAAAATGCTAGTTACATATATTTGGACAATTAGGGTCCGTGATCAGAAATGCTAGTTGCATGACTTCGGTTATGTAGTGCTTATTTGCGTTTCGTTTACTTGTACGTTATTTTCGCAATTATTAAGGTCTAATTTGTTATCACCCTGTATTGTTGAGTGTGTGCTTGTGTGCCATCACCTTTTTTTTATTTCTGGCGATTGGAAATACCTGAAGATGCTGAAGAAAATGAAAATATTATTAATAGTATTCAAACGTCACCTGTTGCTGTTGTTTCTGGTGAACCAGAACCGGTTTGGATACATGATAAATCCACAATAAAAACTATTAATTTTACCGTTGAAAAAAAAAATTGCTGGTTAATCCAGAAGGTAAGTGTTTGAATTTTTTAGCGGTTGTAGCAATGTCAAATGTTCTAAAGGTATCACCTTTGTCAAGTTTTAGAAATTATTTTATTTATAGGTAACACACCGATGGATTTTTTTAAAATGTTGGTAGATGAAAGTTTTTATGATATGATTTGTGAAGAAACAAATATCTACGCCGTAGAGGTTTTGTCCAAAACAACAGGTACATTATCACGGATATCTCGGTGGTATGATGTCACTCCAGAAGAAATTCGTATTTTCTTTGGTGTTCTCCTTCACATGGGAACTATTAAAACTAACAGGTTGAATGACTACTGGAAAACAAACCGATATTTTAATATGCCCTTCTTCTCCTCAGCCATAAGTAGAGATAGATTTTTGCTTATTATGAGGTTAGTAATAATTATAATGTATTTGTTCGTAAATAAATTACAAAATTTATATCTTTAGGTGCTTGTATTTCGCCAGAAATCCTGAGAACGGTGATTTGGTTCCCGAAGATCGGCTGTTCAAGATTCGCCCAGTGATTGAATATTTTAACAGAAAAATTACAACCATATATTCTCCAGGACAGAATCTTTCACTGGACGAATCAATGGTCCTGTGGAGGGGTAGACTGTCTTTTCGGCAGTACATTAAAAACAAGCGGCACAAATATGGTGTTAAATTATATATGGTCACTGAACCTAATGGTATAATTTTAAAATTTGCGGTTTACACAGGACAATTAGATGTAATCGGTGGTAAAGGACATGCTACTAAAATTGTTCTTCATCTAATGGAGGAACGTTTAGGTATGGGATATTCTCTATATTTAGACAATTTTTACAATAGTTATGATCTTGCTATCAAGCTTCTGAACCGCCAAACTTTTGTACAGGTACTCTACGAATTGACAGGAAGAACATCCCTGAAGATGTAAAAACCGCTAAATTAAAAAGATCTGAAACGATTTTTAGGTATAGCAATGAAGGTGTTTTGGTGGGTAAATAGCGCGATAAGCGAGATGTAACCTACATCAGTACCGAATTTGACAATGACATAGTTACATATCACGATAAATTGAATCGAGTAAAAGAAAAACCTAAACCAATATACATGTACAACAAGTACATGGGGGGTATAGACAGGCAGGATCAGTTTATGTCATACTATCCTATTGAAAGAAAGACTCTACGCTGGTACAGAAAATTAGGAATTCATATTTTCCAAATGTTGCTCTTAAATGCTTATCTACTTTTTAAGAACAGTACCAATTCTAGGATGTCATTTTACGACTTTAGATTATCGATAATTGGTGAGCTGGTTCCCGAAAAAACAGCCATTCCACAAACTCTCACAGAAAAAAATCACCTACCAAAGAAAAACCTGCAGGCCCTACTGGAAAGGTGGTATCTAGGAGATGTACCTGGTGTTATAACCATAATAATAAAAAAAGAAGAAATACGTCCTATCACTGCCCGGCTTGTACCGAAAAACCATATTTGTGTTTGAATAATTGTTTCGATTTATATCACAGAAATATACATTAACTCTACGTTTTTTTGTTGTTTTTTATTGTACATAATAAAAGGATGCAAAAATTAAATAAAAAAATTATAGATTTCATGACGGACAAATCCGTCATCAGCACTAAGGCATGATTTCACCGCCTTAGTGCGCATGACGGATTTAGCAGTGACATCCCTTTTGATCATATTTTTTACAGTAACATCTTCCCAACACATTACAAAAGTTGTGCATGATAATAAATATACTTTAAAAAAGTTAAGTTAGCACAACGCTAAAGAGGCATTTTAGAAAGTCGCAGCCAATGTGTTAACCTGCCAGAAATAATTTATTTACTGTTCTAATTAGAATAATTATTTTAAAGAAGCGGTATTCGTAGTAACACATTCCACGTATTCGCAGTTGATACGAGAATGTAATATTATGTGAGACTTTTTATTTTAATTTCAACTGTGTTCAGGCCATCATAAAGTCCAGGCCGTTGGAGTGTATGTCGATGATATGTCGGTCGGCGTACGGACTGGGATGCACATGGAATGTGTTACTGCGAATACCGCTTTGTTATCATTTATTTGTGATCACCTGATTATAGTTAGCATTTACGATATACATTTTGGCAGATACGACAGATCTGAAAATGCTTTAATCAAATATCAATTAGGTATTCCAAACAAAATGGTTATCAGTGGGGTTTGACAGGTTATGATATAGCAAAATTATGGCAACCCTGTAGACCTGGTGATTTGACAAGGTCAAATAAATAGATAGTTACATTGATCATCCATATTTTTCAAAATAAACATAAGCCTATACCTGAAGTAAAAATGTAGGCAATTATTTTTTATTATAATCAAAGGCTAAATATTGGTTTGTAAACACATTTTTGCAAAATCGATTCTGATTAATGAGCACTTGCAAGGCAATATGGTCGCTCGTAAACGACCCGCTTTCAGCGACCCTGTCAATGACAACAGGCTCACAAGGTTGGCATATCTAAATGTCAGTTCCCACTTGTCAGCAGTTTGACAGGTCGTTGGAATATTTTATAATCTTAGATCATAAATCAAAAAGTTATAGAGATATGATACTTGGCCGAAATCTCGTCGAGTTCTCGCATGACGTATTGTAGTGCATACTCAGAATTACAGACCTTTTATGCTCAAAATCAGAAAGAACGGTAGAAGAACGATGTCTGTCGCTGGGCTACACTTATCCAATCATCAACCTGTATTCTCCTATCCTGTCAATAGTACTTATATTATATTGGTTAAGGAAGTGTACTTAGCGACATAGTTCTGTGTATGCCGCGTATATAGATATACAAAAATTTTCTGTAACGTGTTATAAAATTTTTCATTATTTAAGGAACAAAATGATGAAAAATGTTCAGTAGTTTTCAATTCATAACAGAGTTTGTAACATGATCTTGTTATTTTATTTATTTTTTATAGTGTTTTAAGCTCTTATGATTTTGGGGAGTGGGTCAGGTTATTAAATAACTCGTATTACTTTGAAAAAGAATGATGAGAGCCACTATATTTAAAACTTACTAAACTTGACTATCGATTAATAATAAAAATATAGAAAATCACTAAACATTAAGATATAATTAAATAAGGTTTCAGATAAGGTAGCGACAAATTCTAATTCACAGAGACTTACTTATTCAAATTTAAATGATTTATTCAAGAATGACTTATCTGTTGAATAAAAGGTAATATTTAAGGAGTGACTTGTAGGGGCCTTATTCAAGATGATTCGTATGATACACTTCGGATATCACCAACTCTTAAGTATAAATCTTCATAGGTAAACTTAAATCTCAAACTTCTTTATATGACTCGAACCTCTTGATATACTTGAAATAAACTTCTGTAGCTGGAACTAAACTTCTAAGTTTCTATACTTCTAAACATCTAAACATGCAGCTTGAACTTTCTTCTAAACTTCTAAACATCTCTTTAGATATAACTCCTACAGAACCGTCTAGATACAGCTAGGCTACAAGGAAAAAGGTAAAAATATCAAAAAAGGGACTAGGAAGTTTATATACGAAACAGATAAAATGCTTTTTACTATTAAATGAACAATTTAAAGTATTAAATGAATAGCTTCACAGAGACCAAAATTAATATGAAAAGGAAAAATCTTATTTAACATATTTAAATATAGTAAAGCATATTATCTTTTTCCTAACAAAATAATAGATAAAATTATATAAAACATGTGATTCTTGTGTCATTCAATGTGTTGAAGTTATATACAATACTTGACATTTTAATAAAGAAATTCTTGTACAAAATATATATTTTCAACAATATATCGGTATAAAAGCTTACCTTATAAAATCAGACGGTCATTCAGAATATTAATAGACTATTAGTACATCGGATGTCCAAGATAAAAGATAATTAAAAATTCAAATCAACTTCCTCGTTGACAGATATAAATCGATATGAATTTTTAACTTTTGACACAAGGCATAAACGACAAATGACATTAGGGTAGAGATGTTTGCGTCAAAATAACGAAAACGGTTCCAACCGTTACAATGTTTGGGTCTAAATAACGAAAACGGTTCCAACCATACACACATACATACATACATACATACATACATACATACATACATACATACGAGACCATACATAAATAATATATTTAAATCAATCATCAAAGTTTAAATTAAACGATTACAGAATTCATAAATAAATATTTTGACTCGTACGTACTTTCATATATACTAGAACAAAATATTAAAGAAGGTGAGTCATATGCATGTCAAATCACCAGACCTACAGGGTTGCCATAATTTTGCTATATCATAACCTGTCAAAACCCATTGATAGCCGTTTTGTTTGAAATGCCTAATTGATATTTGATTAAAGCATTTTCAGATCTGTCGTATCTGCCAAAAATGTATATCGTGAATGCTAACTATAATCAGGTGATCACAAATAAATGATAACAAAGCGGTATTCACAGTAACACATACCATGTGCATCCCAGTCCGTACGCCGACCGACATATCATCGACATACACTCCAACGGCCTGGACTTTATGATGGCCTGAACACAGTTGAAATTGAAATGAAAAGTCTCACAAAATATTACATTCTCGTATCATCTGCGAATACGTGGAATGTGTTACTACGAATACTGCTTCTTTAAAATAAATATTCTAATTAGAACAGTAAATAAATTATCTCTGGCAGGTTAACTTGACCCTACACTTAGGCACTGTATACGAATTTTTTTACACTGTTGTCTATGAATGAAAATTCCGACGGAAAGTAACAAATTCAGCATAGGCGGCGTATTAAATACCAAATAATTATTTATTAGGTATTTGTTAGTAAACTTTATTAAATTTGTTTGTCAACATCTTTATTTAAACAAAGATAATGCATTAAATATACGATTTTGATAGTTTTCAAGAAATGAATATATTTATTCCCTAATGACTTCGTTATCTGTGTTTAATGATTTTAAAAACACCGCTTTTAAAAACGTGTCATCTCCGTTCTTGGCAATTTCGTTGATCGTTACATTCATTTAAATAGACGGACAAAAAAGTCCGTCCATGTGTGGATCAGGTAAAGAGTCAAAACCGCTAAATCAGTTGAAATCAGTTTTAACTCTGCAATAGAGAGTAAAATTTTGTAAGATGATACCCTAATTTTTGGAGGTGATAACAAATGAATGTGTTTCAAGTAAATAGACGACAGACGGGTTACAGATTGAATATTGTCAGCACAGGCACAAAGACAGTTGAAAACTAACTTTCGACGAAGTTAGATTTGTATCGCTTTAACTATTTACGATAATTATTTTATATTTTATAAACACTTTTTTGTATAAGTGCTTTTTTCTGATATACGAGTAGGTGTTCATGTTTGTGCCTTACAATTTGGTAGTGGTAGTGCATATTCGAGGAGTTATATTTATTTTGTAGTATATTAGGTAGGTACTTTAAAAGTTTATTAAATAGTCAAATATTGGTGTCTTTATAAATTTAATAAAAACAATTTAATAGTAGAATTATATTGTTACAATAGTAATGGATTCAGAGGCGGGTCCAAGTGAAATCCAATTACGTCGGCGAAAGCCCTTATCAAATGATGAAAAGAACATTATATGGAAAGTGTATGATGGGCTGAAACAGACACTTCCTACAAATGAAGCTGTAAACCGCAGTTCTTTTTTAACTGGAGTATCTGTATCAACAATTGAACGTATCGTACGCGAAAAGACAAAAAAGGCTCCTTAGAAGCCCCTAAAACGCATACCCGTGGTCGGAAATTGTTGAAATTGGACGATAACCAAAAACAAATCATTCGAAGAACTGTACATTCTTTTTTTTTTTTCAAAAACAAAGCCCCAACACTTAAAGTTGTTCTTACGAAATTAAAGAGCAAATGAAGACATTCCATTAATGAGCCGTGAAACTTTACGAAAAATTTTATGGGGCCTAAAATTTCGTTTTGTCAAACGGTGTAAGAAATCAATTTTAATTGAGAGGTCAGATATAGTGTCCTGGCGACGGCGTTATTTACAAAATATTAAAGAGTTTAGAGCCGCTAAAAAAAAGATATACTATCTCGATAAAACGTGGGTGAATGCTGGACACACGGTATCTAAGATATGGCAAGATACTTCTGTAACCAGTCATCGCCAAGCTTTTATAGAGGGATTATCTACAGGTTTGAAAGCACCATCAGTGGATTTTTGGAAAATAACGCACTTGGGTTTATATCGAAAAAAACAGGAGACTACCACGAGGACATGAATGCGGAATGCTTTGAAAAATGGTTTACTGAAGTTTTACAGCATGTAGAACGAAATTTAGTCATTGAACTAGATAACGCTTCTTATCACAGTCGACGAGTTGAACTCATTCCGATAATGTCCAGTAGGAAAGCGGATATGCAAACCTGGCTGCGGGATAAAGCAATAACATTTACTGAGGAGATGCTTAAAGTGGAATTAATGGATCTAATAAAGAAACACCGCCATAAATATATTCAATATGTTGTGATCGTGGTATTACGGTACTAAGACTTCCCCCTCATCAATGCGAATTCAATCCTATTGAACTAATTTGGGCGCAAGTGAAAGGGTTTATAGCTCGAGAAAATAAAACTTTTAAAATAGCCGACGTTCAAAGTTTATTAAAAACCGGTATAGAACGTATAAAACCTGAAGATTGACAGAATGCTATTTTCAATGTAATTAAGGAAGAAAATAATATGTGGCGCTTGGACGGTATGATCGAAACGGTAGTTGAACCTTTAGTCATAACTTTAAGTTCCGACGATGAAGACGATTCCAGTGATAGTTCTGCAGAATCAATGGATTGCGAAACTTCATAGATTTAGAATTCAAGTAAGTGATACCAAGCTTAATTTACATATTTTTATAATAAACAAAATACAATTATAAACATAGATGAATTATTATAACAAAAATAGATAACCAACCTTGTTTCATCTAGTAATATTCACAAATATCCATTTAATTTGCCAATATAGTATTTCTGCGACACTGGAAGAGTGCATTTTGATATTATAACGATACCTTTTGTAGTTTTAAGGCGCACCTTCTTCAATATTTTGTTCTAGTATAATACCCCATTTAATTTTCCAATAGTGTTTCTATGCCACTGGCATAATATTTACATATTTTAACAATAAACAAAACAAAATTATAAACATAAATGATTATTACTACAAAAATAGATAACTAACCTACCTTCATCTAATATTATTTACTATTACCGCATTTAATTTGCCAATAGTTTTTATACGCCACTGGCGTAATACATTTTAGCAATAAACATGCATTTATGACTAGTTGGCACGTGATACCGATAACTTCTGCAGTTTTAAGCGCGTGATTCCATTCATTATGTTCTGGTATAGTATGATTATTGTACGTGAACAGGGAGGAATCACCTTCTTCAATATTTTGTCCAAGTATAGTTTATTTTGTTAAAGTTGTTGAAAAAAATAACGATTTTTTGTTGACTAAATTTTTTAGCGATTAGGCTCTCTTATTACATTTATATTACATTTATTTTTATTAAATCAAGGAGGCGTTCTCTTTTTTTTCTGAAATATTCTATCAAATAATTTTTTATAAAAAGGGTGAATTGCTAGGTTTATCTTAGTAAAAGATGGAGGTAAAGAATATTCACGATTTAATAAATATTATTAACAAAAGTGATGAAAAGATTGTTAATTATTAAAAAAATTTAAATTTATTAAAAAACAATTTTAAATGTGAGAAGCGAAATTGCAGAAAAATATGCATTATTAGGAGAAAAGAAGGTGCTAAAAAATCATTTTTTGAAAAATGAAGATGTCCGTTCGAAATGTTTTAATGGTTATTTGGTTATTGGGTAAATTTTTAAAAATGTTTATAAATTTATATTTAATTAAAACTATTTTTTAATTGTAGGAGGAGATGGCCATGTTGTGCAGATAGACGAGTCTGTTATGACGAAGAGGAAATATAATCGTGGCCGATGTATTCCGGAAAAATGGGTACTCAAAATTTATGACGTAACGACAAAGACGGGATACATTACATACGTTGACAATAGGCAAGCTGCGACGTTGATTCCAATAAACCGTCGCGTGGTTCGTCCCGGATCAAAAATTTGGACTGATCAGTGGAGGGCGTATAACCAATTGAAATACACTGGTTATACGCACAAAACGGTAAATCATGCCAAATATTTTAGAGACCCAGAAACTGGTGTGTGTACGAATCTCGTTGAGGGTTATTATTCACGACTGAAACAGTAGGGGAAGGTGTTGTACCTTGGACCAAATGTACCTTGGACCAGTTGCAATATTTAATCTAAATACAGAATTCTACACGTCTACATTGAAAGTAGTTGGCCACGATTGAACTAGATGTCGTTACGTTCAATTTTATCAGAAGTCCCAGTAACTGTTTAACGCTTATGAACATTTTAGATATTTTGGTGTGTTATAGTAAATTATTTTATTATTTTTAGTCAGTTATTACAAAGTTATTTGTGAAGTTTAGGCCGCGTTATAAAAACCAGGTAAGATAGTAGTTATTAATCATGTAAACTGTTTTTTTAGGATAAAGAGAAACATAACCTAAAAAAGCTAGATTAATAGAATTTGAAAAGTGTCCCATCATGTACCTCGAACCAACGAAATGTTTGTACCTTGGACCGGTCCAAGGTACATGCATTCTCGTGTGTATGACAAAGTACTATGATAAATTGTTTTTAGGTATGCCACGAAGTAAAATAGGAAAGAAGCGTCAGGCTGTTGATTAACATAATTTAAAAACAGCCGTTGAGGATGTTCTGCTACGCAATTTTTCAATTTGCAAGGCAGCACAAAATAATAACATTTCAAAAACAACACTGTTATGGCATTTATCAATCCACAAATCTTCAGGAGATAATGCATTTAAATACAAATCAAATATTACAGTTAGAAACATTTTTTGTGAAACAAGAAAATGCTTTAACAGAAAAATGTGTCAGATGTGCAAATTTAAAAAGTTGTTATGACCAGTATAAATTGGAGCCGAGTCAAATATACAATATTGATGAGACGTCTAATTCAATGTTCTGTATCCCACCTAAAGTTTTGGCAAAAAAAGGTGAAAAACAAATAGGAAGTGTTACATCAGGGGAACGAGGTATACATGTTACAATGGTAGCATGTGTTAATGCAGTTGGAAATCACATTCCACCAATTCTGATTTTTCCAAGGGTGCACTTCAAAGAACATATGCTGAAAGGTGCACCTCCTGAAGCAATAGGTGCTGCAAATCCTTCAGGGTGGATAAATAAAAAACTGTTTCTAGATTATTTGAAACATTTTATAAAATATGTTAAACCGACTAAAGATTATCCGATTCTTTTAATTTATGATAACCATGAGCCACATATTTCGGTTCCAGTGCTAAACGTAGCAAAGGATAATGGTGTAGTACTTTTGACTATACCACTTTCCATAAATTACAGCCACTAGACCGAACTATCTTTGGGCCCTACAAAACATTTTACAACCAGGCTTCGAATCAGTGGATCACAAATAATCTGGGGAAAACCGATCAGAATTTACGATATCTCAGAAATAATTGGAGTTGCTTATCCCAAGGCGTTTACAATGTCCAATATTCAAAAGGGGTTTGAGAAAACAGGAATTCGATCTTTCAATGAAGGCATGTTTGGTGATGATGAGTTTTTATCTTCTTTTTTAACCGATCGGCCACTAGAAGAAGAGAAAGAATCAAATCAACCATCCACAAGCCAACAAGAAGAACAGCATGCATTTATTTCACCTGAAATAGTAAGACCCTTTCCAAAAGCACCTCCCAGAAAAACTTCTGTTCAAAGAAGAAAAGGAAAAAATAGGGTTTTAACCGATACACCCGAAAAAAACAGAAATTGAGAATTATTACAAAGCAATTGATGAAAAGAAAAATTTAAAAGCCAGAAAAAAAGCAAAAACAGTTAAGAAAAATGTCTTTAACGATAATGAACCAAAAAAGTTCAAGAAAGTAATCAAAAAAGATATGGAATATAGCAGTGACAGCGATAGTGAGATTGAACTATGTGATAGTTCATCAGACGAGGACCAAGAGAGTTACTTCGAAATGATAACAGAAGAAGAAAATGAAGAAGTTTCTGAAGGTCCTATTAAAGAAGGCATTTACGTTTTAGTACAACTGGCGACAAAAAAATTAAAAAACATTTTGTGGCTAAAGTAACTAACGTTCTTGACAATGGTTACGATGTTCACTTCTACAAAAAATTATCTGGGGCATCAGCATCAAGCGTATTTATTCCTAGTAATGAAGATGTCTCTTTCGTTGACACCAGTGATGTTATATTGCAAATTCCTCCACCAAAGACAGTTGGTTCGTCAAAACGACAAGAGGAACAATAAGTATTTTCTGTAGATTTTACACAGTTCAATATTATTTAACAACCATCATTATTATTATTATAATTATTTTATTTGAGTTTTCAGTGTTCAGAATACGTTTAGTTGTATTTCAATTGCTGTAAAAAGTTATATTTAATAAAAAACAAATAAGAAAAACTTAAGTACTTAGTTATACAATTATTTTCCTTACTGGTCCAAGGTATAGTCAAGCATGGTTCAAGGTACAATTCGTTATTGTACCTTGGACCAAATGACACTTTTTCTCTTACATTTTTTTACAACTATAGACGAATTAATTTGGGCAACAAAGTCGTAAATACTAAAAGTAGATAAGTTAAGCAATAATGTAAATTTCTAAGATCGTTCAAAAAAATCATCACTAGTAAAAAAGGGTTGTTCAATATATTTTGGTCCAAGGTACAACACCTCCCCCATTTTACGACGGTTGGGGGCGATGAGCTCCAAATTTTGCCGGAATACATCGACACGTTTACGTGGACGGCACAATATGGCAAAGATTCCAGCCAACGCTTCAAAAATCTAACACTGCTGATTCCAGAAAAATATTAACTGTTAAGACATTTCTCTAAAATTGAAACCTACTTTTCTTCTAATAATATATATTTTTCTGCAATTTTTCTTTGCACATTGTTAACAACCTTATCATTTTTGTTGCACAAAAATAAAATACAAAATATGTTTTCTGTTATTTTATTAATTCGGAGAAATTCCTATATGCATTTATAGAAGCCATATCTTAGTATATATAGGGTGATTCAGTAAGGGTGGAGACAAGCCGTATCTCATAATATCTTGAAGTATTAGAATTATTTTTCAAACAAGTGCAAAAACGGATCGATTTTTATTTCAAATGGGACACCTTTCTATAATATCATTAACTATCATGTAACTGTAACTCAAAATTAACTGGAGTTCATTAGTCAAACCAATACAATTTAGAACCAAGTATGATATATCATCGAAAAAGTAATTTTATAGGGAATTCAGCAATATAATTGTTCGTCATTGCCTTACTTTTTAATTTAGCGCCCTCAAACTGGATAAAAAACTTAAAATATTTATGATTTACTTGCAAATGAAGACGAAATGCTATTATATATCAATTTTTCACAAGAACCATGCTTTTTTAATAATATTTTTAATCTCAATAACTATAAATATACTGATAATTAGTTTGATAGAATTGTTATTTATCTAATTTCCTTTTTGTCCTGTTTCAAGGTTTCCACACCAGACCGCAAATCACTCATGCAATTTTGTAGACCCTGATTCAGGAGCACATACACAAAATGTTGAAAGAATGTGGAGAGAGTTGCGGGCAAATGGGCCTCGTTTTGGAAAGCAGCTAGGCAATTACGAAGCCTATTTGTCGGAATTCATTTTCAAACAAGGTTTTCCGACATTGCGGGAGCGTTTCCACCATTTCTTCCGATTGGCTGCGGAACTGTACCCACCTTCTTCATAGTATTTTTATTTTCCGATTTTTATTTTATCGATTTTTACTTCCTCATTTGGTCTGTTGATCAGTGTAATGAATTACACGAAACAAACTTTAAAATTTTCAAGCCACAAATGAGTTCCATAAACTAGACACTTCAAGCTTCAAATTGCTTTTTTTTTTCATTCACGTACGACCATTTTTACCAAATCGAGATTTTTTTGATCCGTTAATTTTTTCCACTAGTGTATAATTTTACTTTACTTCACATGTTATCTATTTCTTATAAATAATAAAAATAAATATCTTTGAAGAATCGATATGCGAACCCTACACCCGAAAAACGACCCAGCAACAGTGGTCTCCAGAGGCCATGAAATCGGCAATTCGAGCGGTACGGACTGGTCTCCACTGCCAAAATAAGGCGGCTTAATACGGAATTCCTATGGCTTCGTTGCATCAGAGGATAAAAAGTGGAAACAATGAAGAAGTGGCCTCCAAAAAGAAGCTCACCAGATTTAAAACCATATTCAGTTCTGATCAAGAAATGGCATTAGTCCAATTTCTTAATATTAAATCGTACAAATCAAATGCATTTACCATTAATCAAAACGAAATCATTTATGGAATCACTCACTAATTTTAAGAAAGCAATGAGTTCTGCTTTTAAAAGGGTCATAGTTTTTAAAAAAGGAAGTAAACCAGTGCCTATTCTTTTTACTAAGCTTATGCAGAAATATATTAATCTGATTCTGAAGGTACGAGATGAGACTAACATTTTTCCAAAGAATAACCCTTACGTCTTTGCAAATTCAGGATGTCCTGATAGATGAATTAGCGGACCAGCGTCGTACGAAAATATGCGTATAAGTGTGGAGCCAAATATCCCGAAACTTTAACCGGCACGAGATTTCGCAAGCAGATAGCAACCATACTGCAAATAATGAACTTTGAAGCCGATGAAATGCAACAAATAGTTTATGGGCCACAGTGAACAGACTCACGGACTCAATGCCTAAAGATGTTTATCAAACTGTGAAAGTCGCAAAAGTTTTAATGCTTCTTGAGGGAAAAGGACAAGAGTTCAAAGGAAAAAGCTTATCGGAAATCGAGATTACGGTTGAAATGTTAGAGTATGAAAACAATGAAGAAGATATTAAACAAAACAAAAGTGAAGAGATAAGAAACAGTGGAAAAGGTACAATAAATAGCAAGGAAGGGGATACAAAAGGAAATAACTTTAAAACTACATTTGGTAAAACAGAGAGAGAGGTACGTACTAATTTTAAAGGTAATAATGACTAGGAACCACAGGAAATAGAGGAGAGCGAGTATTACTATTTATTACCTAAAACAAAAAGACGAAAGTATACTGAAAAAATTACTGTCAATAAAAAAATAAAATCTAATCGGCATACATGGTCCGGAGATTAAAAACAACTAGTGCTTAAGCATTTTAAAAAACATATTAGTTCAAAAATGGCACTAAAAAATATTGAGTGCCTAAAATTTATTTTATAACACCCAAACCTATTCAAAGAGAATAATTGGGTGAGAATTAAAACTCTGGTATATAATACTTATTGCCAAAAGTAAGATTTATCTCCCTCCTAAAATTAAAGATTGCGTTTCTTAAGTTTAGGTTAGAAAAAATGAAGGATCCTATTAACAATTTTGCCGAACAACGAACCTACGATTAGTGCACACTTATTTTTAAGTTTTAATTTTTAAGTAAACTAGTATCTTACAAAAAAGCTATAGTGGATTTACTTTTTATTTATTTGCAGTGTAATAAAATATCATATTCAAGGAACTGGTGGTGGACCTGCTTGCAAAAAATTAAAGGTGGAAGAAAAAAATATTAAATTTAAGAGATCAGGATGTTTTAGAAGGAACCTTGGTAGAGAAACCACGACTTTGTTGTGCCGTTAGTTGCTTCTTAGTTCTCGGAACGCTCCATTTTATATGACATTTTGGTTGATTCCGTTGTTCAAAGTTAATTTTGAAAAGTTTTTGTTATGGATACTAACCAAAGGTATATCCTTTATTATAATATAGCTTTTTTATGATTTCATTTTGTTTTTTTTTTTGTTTTTTTTGCCTGGCAGTGAAAAGCACGAAAAAGATAGATTTTGTCAAAGATCTATTTATATTCAGGAGATTGATCCGCAATTCTATTTTTACAAATAGCGACAGGGTTTCAGAATGTTATATGAGGAAAAAAATTATGCACATATTTCCACCAATTGCTTAAAAGCCAGTTTAAAGCTGATATGTTTCATATAATTTTAATGTTTTTATTTTTCGTTGTTTGTTTTCACATCTGGCAATAAATATTAATGAGATGCATCGGAGATCATTATACAGTGCTTTTGAGATAAAAGTGTCCACCTTAAGTAACTTTTGAAGGACTGATTATTACAAAAAAACAAAAAAATACGTCAATTAATATTCGAAGGGGGAGATATCGTGCCATATTTAAGTTTGCTGAAAAAGTCACCCTTTCACCCCTACTATCATCCCTTCAATTTTTTTTAAATGGCTTCCCCCACTGTTTTATCCATTTTTGGATTGTTCTCGTTTAACTGATTTCAAAAATGTATAAAACATGGGGTTTAAAATAATTAGTTTATGATCTACAGGGTTCCATTATTTGAGTGACAAATTTTTACATCTCACCTTACTGACTGCAGCAAAATTGGATTTAGAATACATTATACCTTAATCGTACCGCTAAAAACTTGTTGAAGTTTTTTATGATACATGGTAAAGGTATTGGAGATTTGAAAAATGAATTTAAATTACTTTTATAGTGTATTTTGATACATGTGCACATTGATTTGTTGAGGTTATTTATTTGATTTGAAAATGGTTTACAGTTTACAAGAAAGAATTGAACTTGTAGGTTTATACTACAAAAATAACAGTTCTGCACGAGCTGCTGCTAGAATTTTCAACGAAACACACCAAGGAGGTCATGCAACTCATAAGTACGTAATTGATCTTATGCATAAATTTACATCAACCGGGTCAATTGGCAATAAAAAACAACCGACTGGAACTCGTAAATAACGAAGCAATTGAAGTCGCAGTTTTAGGACAAGTAAGTCTTGAAAATCAACAAGCACAGTCACTGACAACAATAAGCAGAGAAGTAGGTGTTTCATCTTCCACAGTTTATCGAATATTACACAAGCATACAAAATTAAATTGGTTCAAGAGTTGTATGAAGATGATTTTGATCGTCGTCTTGAATTTTGTGAACTATTGAGTCAGCGCTTGACTGACAATCTACATTTGTTGCACAACCTTTGTTTTTCGGATGAATGCACATTTTCAGATAATGGTTTAGTTAATAGACATAATTGCAGATATTGGGCTGAGAGTAATCCACATGTTGTGCGTGAATACCACACACAGAATCCTCAAAAGTTAAATGTATGGTGTGGTATCCTAGGTGACCACATAGTCGGACCTTTCTTTTTAGACGGAAACTTAAATGGAGAGTCATATCTTGAGTTATTGAGAGAAGTAATTGATCCACGTATTACAACAATAATAGAAAATGATCATAATCTTTCTGAAGATTTGCTTGTCTTTCAACAGGATTGAGCGCCTCCACATTTTGCTTTGCCAGTACGACAATTTTTAAATGAAACTTTCCCCAATCGTTGGATAGGTAGAAGAGGCTCGATGATGGAGTGGCCACCTAGATCACCGGATTTATCACCTCTAGACTTCTTTTTATGGGGTTATTTAAAAACAAAAATTTATGCTACCCAACCAGAATCTTTAGAAGATTTACGACAAAGAATAGAGTATGAATGCCTACATTTAAATGCACACGTGTTCGGTAATGTCAGGGAGGCTTTTCAATCTAGGTTATACCATTGTATGGAAGTAAATGGTGGACATTTTGAACAATTTTTATAATAAATTTTGAAAATGAAATATTCGTTTTGTCATTGGAAACGCTGTGACAAAATCATTAAAATAAAAGTTTTGCACAATTCAATTTTATTTTAATTTAAATTAAAATTCTGTAGATCGTAAACTAATTACTTTAATCCCCATGTTTTATACATTTTTGAAATCAGTTAAACGAGAGCAATCCAAAAATGGATAAAAAAATGGGGCAAGCCATTTAAAAAAATTGAAGGGATAATAGTAGGGGTGAAAGGGTGACTTTTTTAGCAAACTTAAATATGGCACGATATCTCCCCCTTCGAATATTAATTGACGTATTTTTTGTTTTTTGTAATAATCAGTCCTTCAAAAGTTACTTAAGGTGGATACTTTTATCTGAAAAGAACTGTATATGATGTTCAAAGAATGCATGGCAAGAAGATTAGATGACAAAGTGTCACTTATAGAATATAAATTCCATAAATGGACAAAATGTCCCCAAAGCGAGTTACAAACGCTGAGTTATGATTTTAGACATTTCAAATCAGATTTAAAAAGAGGTGAATATTGTCCAACTCTTGTATCCACCCTCGAGACGAGGATTGATCCAAAGGAGGAGGATATAACGCTATACCCAGTAGACCTAGATACGGCCCTGGCAAAACCAAACCTAGCCATTTTCTAGCTAAGTGATCGTGATGCCTTGGCTCCTCGCATTTAAAATAAGAAAGTTGGTATTGGCCACTGTTACATTGCACACCCTGTATAAAAAATTTTTGTTACAAATGTTTAACTAAAAATACCAATTAACGTGTCCGAGCGTTTTTCCGAACACGCCCCTATTTATTTATTACCGAATTCCATTTGGCTGTTTCACACCGTATGTATTATGTTTCATGCAAATAGTTTTTTATGCCATATAAAGCTTTGCTATATTTTTTTCTAAAAGTTTTAATTGCGTGACGTAGTTTTTTCGCAAATATGTATTAATGAACTGTTTTGTTTAAATTTCCTTTAAAATCTGTAGGTGTTTAGCTTGATTAAGGGAGATGAAATCGCATTAGAGGCCAAAAAGGATTTATTGATTGTGCACTTCGGTGAATCATATCTCAAAAACATAATCGTGAACATATTGTTTACTCTTCCAGTAGCAGAATGAGCGATTATTAACTGCTTATAGAAAGATAATTAATAAAGCTCCGTTTACACTTGGCAAGTTTACTGGCGGAAAGTACTTGCGGCCATTAAACTTGTTATTTGTACACCGCAGGAAAGTGCTCTTGCTACTTGCCGGCAAGCGCTTGTTCGAAGTTGACGGACTGGCTAGTTTACTGGCCGGTTCGCCGCCTTTTGGTTTGTACTTTCCGAGTGTAAACGGGTCCAGACAAGTAAATAGTTTTATTTACAATGAATTCTAATAATAAGTGGGATAGAAATAAGATAATTTCATTTTTAAATTTATACGAAAAATATGAAATTTTGTGGAATATAAAGTTAAAAGATCACATGAATAAATTAGGACAAGAAAACGCATTTGAAAAACTTTTGAAAGAGTTACTAGAATCAGGATTTGAAAATATTGACATGAACATACTGAAAACGAAGATAAAAACAATAAAAACAGTTTATAGACAAGAAATGAATAACATTTTAAAGTCTAAAAAAGTGGAAATGGCACTGATCATTTGTACAAGCCAAAGCTTATGTGGTTTGCCAGGGCAGATAGGTTTTTACGGAACATGGTCATAAACAGGGAAACAACAAACAACATGGTAAGTAAAATAAGTGTTTTTAAAAATTGTTTAATATAAACATACATAACTTAATTATGTAATTTAATTTATTTCGTATTATAAACCAATCATTTTATTTTGCCAAGGTACAGCACCTTCCCCGAAAAAATAATCTGCGTACTTATCACGCAAATAATTCGCAGCTTGTGAATGGTTATTAATTCCCAAATGCCTCACGGACTGTAGTGCTTGACCTTCTGAATGCCAGGAACCATTTATAATATCCCCTGTATCAGTATCCTCAAGATCGAATGTTCCAAATGGGCAATATTCTCGGGCATAGGTCATTCTAAGCCAGTTGTGCAAAGCACAAGCAGCTTTTACAGCTAAATCCACAGTACTTGATTTTAAATTAATAACTCCTCGAAATATTCGAAATCTTGCGCTTAAAATTCCAAAAGCATTTTCTACAACTCTTCGAGCTCTTGACAAACGATAATTGAATATTTTTTGTTTAGTAGTTAAGGTGATTACAGCACCCCCTTATAATTTTTGGACAAGTATATCGCAAAAAGTAATTTTTTTTAAATTAAAATTTTGGGAAAATGAATTAGGCAATAATATCTAGAATATGCTTATATTTTAAAGTTTTAATTATTTCCAGTTTCCAAGAACAAAAATCAAAGGGCTTTAAATTTAGGCTCTTAATCTCTTGTAATTGATTTATTAAAATTCGCCGAAATTAGTGGCTAAAACGACTCGTTAAATGCTGCTTTCTGGTTTAACGCGTCTGTAACTACAATATCGTACACTATGAATCATCATTCGTTTCTTGCAACGATTTACACTAGTTTACACCAGTTTACACCAGAAAATAGCACTTAACGAGACGTTTTAGCTACTAATTTTGGTGAATTTTAAAAAATCATTAACAAGAGATTAAGAGCTTAAATTTGTGGATTATATTAAGAATAGTGCTGTTGAGGAATGTATTTATTTTAATTATGATATTTTAAAATTTAAAGCCCTTTGATTTTTTTCTCAGAAACTGGAAGGAATTAAAAATTTTTAATGCATATTCTAGATATTATTGCCTAATATATTTTTCCAAAATTTGAATTTTTTAAAAAAATTACTTTTTGAGATATCCTTGTCCGAAAATTATAAGGGGGTGCTGTAATCACCTTAACGTTCCAGTGTACGGTTTTAGGAGATTTTTCCTCAAGGGAAATGCATCATCGCCGATTATTACGGAATTTTGTGGAAAATTTAGGCTTCCATTTAACATTGCTTCATTCAAGGTAAAATTCCTAAATATGGTACTGTCACTTGCTCTGCCATTAGCCTCAACTTCTATGTATTTAAAAAAATAATTTGCGTCAACTAATGCAAATAAAATGATGCTGTAAGTCCCTTTGTAATTATAAAATTCTGAACCACCATTAGGTGGTCTTTGCACCTGAACATGTTTGCCATCTATGGCACCACAACAATATGGAAAATTCCACTATGTAGAAAAACATGTCTGAATATCCTTCCAATCTGCATCCGTTGAGGGTACCTGTAAAATAAATGCAAAATAACTATTTTTCCGATTTTTTTATTACATTTTTTAAATATTAACATTTAAAAGTACAGGGTGTTCTAACTTTTTTTCAGGATGTAATAACACAACAAGAACCTGCCGAAACTGACGCCGAAGAAATAATCCCAGAGTCACCATCTACACCCCGTAGTGAACCATCAAGCGTAAATCCAAAACGCAACAAGAGTTCTAGAAATATAATATCAGGTTCTGGCGTTGATAAAGCAATAGAGTCCCTAAAAGAAATTGTCAACAAAAGTGAGAATAAGCCCGATGATCAATATGATGCCTTTGCATAACATATTTCAGCCCAACTAAAAGAACTTCCTCTAAGAAGTTTTATTATTTTACAAGGACAAATTCAGGAACTTATCAATCGTGAAAGATTAGCCCACCTTCCATTTCAGCAATAAATCCATCAGCAGTTCGACAGTAGAACTACCACATCCAATAATAATCCTCATTATTTAGACATTGGACAACAACCACTGCAGCAATAAATGCATCAGCAGTTTGAGCAGACCTTCCACATCTAATAATTTTCATAATTCAGACATTCCACAACAACCATTTGAGCACTTCGCCTCCAGACCTGTCACAGCTCATTCTCAGAGAAGAGGCTTTAATCGAGTCTGATAATGATTATGATAATATTTAAAATAGTTAAAAATTAAAATATATTTTGATTTTCCAAATAAAACTAGCATAATAGAAAATAGGTACATTCATGGTCAAAATTATTGCATATCGCAAATAATGTCTGAACATATTGAAATCAAAACAAACAAAAAATACGATATGCAAAAGTTTTGGCCTATGTTTCATTGACTTACCGTTATATATTTCGTATTAAGGACTTCATATATTGCCAAAAGTACCTATGGTAAAAAAAAACTGAAATAGTACATTTCGGTAGTCTATATAAATACTGCAAGGACGCAAAACTATCGCCAGTGGCAAGATATCATAATGTTACTTCCAATTTTATTTGAGGAGAAATAGGACTTCTCATCCACGTTTCCGATTTTGTAAGTTTAGGTTCAACTAATTTTAACAATTCTTGAAACTTTTCGACAGATAACCTCATAAAATTTCTATAAGAATCGGGATCTTCAATTGATATCTCCTTTAAGAGTAGTTCTGACCCACCTAGAGTACTTCTGCGTCTTATCCAATCTCTAATCCAAACTTGTTTTTTTCTATTTTTCTTGCGTTCTAACATTACAATTAAATTATTGACAATTTCATTTGCAACAACTTTAACAGCAGCACGCACTACAACACTTGGAGCCATTTTATTTTAAACTACTTGAAATAAATTAGCAAATAAACTTTAAAATATGTAAACACAATTTACAAGCAAGTTTAGTGGCCGCAAGTACTTTCCGCCACTAAACTTGCCAAGTGTAAACGTAGCTTTACCCATCGATTAGGTTGAAAGAAGTTCTTCATCCAAAAAATTGTTACGCAGTTATATCGGCAGTATGAAAAATTGCAGGGTATATTCCGCAGACAAAAACATTCATCGCAGCAAGCTTAGTTATGCACTTAGATACTTCTTTAAAAGCAGTGTGTGATGAGTTAGATCATTTTTGATCTAACTCATCACACACTGCAATATTAAAATATTAAAGGAAAACACTGGCTTTAGATTCACTTCATCAGCTGAAGCGGATCAGTGTCTAAACTACGTAAAAAAATTAGAAAACTCATTGAGTCTCGCTGGACCATTGAATTATCATTTCTTGCAAATAAATGTCTGCAGAAAAGAATTGGCAATATCCTTTACTTGTGTCTTAAGTAAGTTGTAATGAAGTCAATTTTTCCCCAATCAGTTTATTTTCATTTTTCATTTTAAATAAATATTAAACACGATTGAACTGTTGGTTCTAAGTTGATTTACATGCGCGAACGCCGATCAAGTATCGTGCGCGGTAGGTCTGAGCGTAGGTGGAGTTTCTGATAGGGAAAGGGATTCAGTAGTTGAACGAGACCCGAGATGCTATTAAAAATTATCAGTTCGATAAAATATTTGATTGCCACCAGTCGAGACTAATAAGCCGCAGCACAAATCAAATCACCGCCGATAATTTTTTTTCTCGTATTTACAAATACGTTAGGTAAAAAACCTCGTTCCGCTTTTTACGTTTTATATTGAGACCGTATTTCATTTTAAAAACCGATTTAGCTTCTAGGAATAGGAATATTTTCATTCAGTATTTAGTTAAAAGATTAAATTTTATTTCATTAATAATAGAATTTGTTTCTTGGCAAATAATACCGTTTCTTTTTTTTTATAGATAGTGTTGAGTTAAAAGACTTTAATTTGATTTCATTAATAAATATTTGAATTTATTTCTTGGCAAATATAATATCCTTTCTTTAAAAGGAATAGAATTTGATTTAAATAATAAATGATAGGATTTGATTATGTAATATTGTAAAAGCGGGATTTAGACTTTTGATCGTTAGTCTGTATTAGGAAATTATTTTTTTTCTTTTTTGTAAGTTAAATCGGGAATTAAATTTGATTTTATTGATAATACTTTTGTTTAGTAAGTGCCGCGTTGTAATTAAGTTGGGAATATTTGTAAACAGAGTTTTCGAGGAGACGTTTTCCCTCTTTTAATAGTTTGTTTATTCTTTTACCGTATATTTGAATAATCTTAAATAGCATCCTGTCCCTGTCTGAACGGGCTCGTGATGACGATCAGTTCGCTCTTGGAGTAGGTGCTGTCCGCGTTATTTTTTTTATTTAGTTAATCTGTAAAACCGCAATTTTCAATAAACTTAAATAGTATCCTGTCCTGTCTGAACGGGCTCGTGATGACGATCAGTTCATTCTTGGATTAGGTGCTATCCGCGTTAGTTTTTTTTCCTTTTATATTCTTCATGTTTTCGTTGAAACTTCAACTTGCAAAAATCAAAAATAGCTTCATTACCTTGTCTGAGCGGGCTCGTGATGACGATCAGCTCATTCTGGGATAATAGGCTACCCCGGGTATAAATTTATTTAATCGTAAGCAATAGAGCTTTCTCTTCCCATTTACGAATGTACAAATCTGCTCCACAATTTAAAAGTACTCTAACTCCTGGCCCTCCAGCAATAGATACTACTCTACCTCGTCGGTTCCCTCCCATATAATAAAGACACGCCTGTCGTTCGACAAGCAGACACACATCACACCAGATGTTTTCTGGTTCCAACCTTATATCAAGAATCCAAGTGCAATAAATTATTCTGTCACTCTAGGACTTTTGATTGAGAACGGATCCATTGACGGTGTTACCGTCCCTATTCCCAACATCCGAATGTCCCTCACCGAGAACAATTCTATGTATCTCCAAGGTTCTGTCCCTCTCCCATATCTTACTAGATATACTTTAGACGGCGCAGTAACTTCAAACTATTATCAAATACAAAGAAACATCCACGAATCTGAACGCATTAAATAATTGCTCAACTGTATTAGTTCCAAGATTTGGTACCGAACATATAAGAGCCAACACCCACCGTATCTACGGTGCTAAAATCCACGAAAACTGCAACGATGAAGACGCTGATTTTACTTACACCGCATGGTCACATGGCGATCTTCTTGACATCCCATCTAACAAGATTCACCTCTGGTCATCCTATCGATACGTCAAACAATCAAATACCATTCATAGACAAATACATTTCTACTACACAATGCGCCAATTCTACGGCGAAAATGTTACGTTGTCACGAACAAGAAATCCTATTCTCCTGCATAATTTAAATATTTCGACCGGTCGTTGAGTTGGCCAGAAGACAAAAGTTGATCGTGGTAAAAATAACGCGATACAAGTGAATATACGGCCAGCGTTTGGTGCTTTATAATAATTTTACAGTTTTCCGCTTTTGTTGTGATAATTCTCGCTATTTTCGAAGCTCCGCTTTTTCAACAAGATCCAGGTACCTGGGGAAGATACTTCAGCAGGAAGAACTAAAAGGTAAGAGGTGCAATACTCATTTTTTTTTACACAACCATTATTACTCTTCCAAGCAATTACCCTTTTTTCTTTTAATTGCTTTATGAGCCATCGATTTGTAACATAAAATGCATTTTGTTTTATTTTCAGATATCCAACAGGAAACTCCAGGCCGGGCCGACATGACGTTGGCATTGCCAGACTGACAGATAAACATTTCCCGGAAGAAATTCCCCGTAAAAATGGGAAATTACAAAGAAGATGTATAGTTTGTGCCCAAACTAAAAACAATGGAAAAAAGCGCAAAAAAGTAGATTTATGTGTAAGGACTGCGATGTTGGACTCTGTATTCCATGCTTCAGCTAACAAAAAAAAATTTTTAGTTAGAGAATAATAATTTTTTTTATTATTACTATTTTTTATAACTTCATTATTATTTCTAGAATAAGCGTCTGTTTTTGTTAAAATATTTTTGTTTTTCATAACTACATTATTATTTCTAGAATAAGCGTTTGTTTTTGTTTATATTGTTCTATTTTTCATAACTACATTATTATTTCTAGAATAAGGGTTTGTTTTTATTAATACATGGGTTTTTACGATAAAAGGCATGCTTCCAACATTTAACTACACTAAAACGCAACTTGTCGCAAATAGTCGACACCGGTCCGTGCGGCACGGTCAAAAACTCCGTCTGTGGGGCGTAAATTTTCGGAAAACCCGCCATACGGAAAGGGTTAAAGAAGTTTTGTATTGTCAAATAATATTAATAAATAGTAGGCGACCTGCAAATAACAGATTGCACCCGGAACGGTGTGCATAATACGTAAACGTAAAAATATAAAGCACATTGAATAATTTAATAATATCTCGCTTAGTAAAACACAAAAACTATTGTTTCATCATTTTAATTCATATATTGCAACAATTTAAAAAATCATGCCTTCACTTAGTTATTTGTACAATGTTCTGTCAGCTGCATGATTGCTAACTGTCCGCTGCCGCGGGTCCCGCGCGCACAGCCAAAAATCAAAAATATGGTTATGGTTGTCGACGAAAACATGTGAGTGAAAGTACTTTTATTTAAAATAAAGTAAAGGTATTTTGATGTTTTAACATATCTTTACCACGACGAATTCATTATAAATGCATAATTTCCAATTGTAATAGTACATTTTATAGGCCCATTTAAAACATAAATTTTAAGAACATTTTTAAATTTCCTTCTGATATTGATCAAAGAAAGGAATGGTGCCGCATTTTAAACATTCCACTCATTCCATCTACAACCAATCATTATAAATTATGTAAACATAATTTTGATATAAAATCATTTAGATACACAAATCGTTCAAGACTGCTAATATTTGCTTTGCGTTTAGCACCCTCAAAACCAGATTACCTGTTAAGAGAAAGTTACATTTTAATATTATGGAAAAAAATTTCAACGACAGTCATTCATCAAATGAAATTGAATTAATAATTAGGAAACAACGTTTAGATAATGAATGTTTAAATAAAATTAATGAAATTCGAGTTAATAGTTTGTCTCCTAGAAATAAAAAAAAAATATTTTATTAGAAAACAGATAAGTCAAATTTGCAAATTAAAAAAGGCCCTAATTAATTCAAAACGTAACATTAAAAATGCAGTAAAAATTTCATAATTAAAGATATTTCAACAATTTAATTCGAAGCTCGATCCTGGAGGCATGAAATTTTTAAACAGTACTACATCTAATTCAAAAAAGATGAAACCTTCTTTGACAACATCAGGTAGTCTTGTCACTAGCTTTATATAAGAAAGACCCACGAGCTATAATTTTTTGAACGAGATGAAACGCTACCTAGTAAATCCACTTTACAGTCATTAATAAATCAATTTTTAACAGGCTTAAAGAAAGGGTTTCTAAAATGAAGTAAATTGATAGAAACTGTGTCTTATTATTTGACGAAATAGCTCTTACAGAACAACTGACTTTAGATGTAGCTAGTGATGAAGTTGTAGGGTTCGTAGACTTCGGTAACAATTTAGGAAGAAAATTACAAACGGCTGAGCGCGTATTGGCATTTGTAATTAATGGATTACGAAAGGCTTGGAAGCAGCTTGTGGTTTATTATTTCACTAAAGATCAAGTTAAAACTGACGATTTCAAAATAATTCATGTAGAAGTAACTTTAGAATTACAAAAAGTGGGGTCAAATGTAATGGCAACTGTTTGTGATCTTAGGAATACGAATCGTACTGCACTGAAACAATTACGAGCAGATAGTAATATTAAAAAACCTGGTCCATATTTTTTTTATCAATGGAAAGAGGATAATTACCTTGTACGATCTTCCCATCTTTTAAAATGTACCAGAAAAAACTTGTTTAATTACGATATTTATTTTGATAATAATTCTAAATGTGCTAAATTTATTTATATTAAGGAAGCTTTTTATCTTGATTAAACTAAGAAATGTCAAGCATAACATACAGTTAGAAAATCTTAAGTTAAAAATAAAAGTTTCAGCTGCTGCAAAAGTAATGAGCCACACCATGGCTATCGAAAATTTAATAGTGCCTAATAAACTACCATCTGAAGCTATCTATACTGCTGAATTTATTGAGGATGTTGATAAGCTCTTTGACAGCTTGGTAATAAATCAAGTGTCGTTGGTGGTAAATTCTTTAGGCAGTGTGCTTCAAGGAAATCTCAACAACTGGAATTTTGGAATTCTATATTGCAAAAAATAGAATCTCGGCAGTTTCTACCAAAAAATGGTAAACCTATGAAGAAAGTAATGCCTTTTAGGACCGGTTGGTAAATTACTATTAGGGATATCTAACTACTTATGAATGAATGATGGAAAAAGGGATTAAAATTCAACAGAACCCGAGCTTTAAACCAAGAAGCGGTTGGAAATATCGAATGTCGGCAAGAATAGTGTTACAACTCAAAATTTGAGGAATTTGAGTTATCTTGGTAAATTTAATTCGATAATGGGATACACAATAGTGGGTATGCAGATATGCATCTTAGGTACGATATTGCATCTTGCAATGCTTACGAAGCAAGAAGGTTGTATGAAGAAAGATATCCTAATAGCAATATTCCAAATTAGAAAACAATTTAGTGACTTGACCAACGTCTAAGAGATACTGGTGAGCGATTCCTAATGAATAAGCTAACATTATTAACTTTCTTTAATAATTTTTAGGAAGTTTTGGGAAAACAAGCTGATGCTGGTGTGACAATAACAGTACGTACGGTGCAAATGGAGGAAAATATTTTGAATACTGTAGCTGATACTCCTTCAATAAGCACTCGAAGATGAACCGCGCAGCTTCATGTGTCAAAAACGACAATTGCTGAAGTACTTAAAGAACAGTTGTTATACCCTTAACATCTGCAAAAAGTGCATCAACTACTTCCTGAAGGTTTTCCTCGAAGAATTCAGTTCGCAAACTGGCTATTATATCAGCAACGAACAAACGGAAACTTCATTAGCACTATTCCTTTTACCGATGAAGCAGGGTTTACCAAAAATGATATTGTAAATTTACATAACTCGCTGGGCTGATGAAAACCCTCATGAAATTTTTTTGATTGGACCATGCGTATTGCTGCCACGATTGAATGGCAAACTTTATTTACAGTTCCTTCAGAACGCTTTTCTGGATTCAATAGAGCATTTGCCACTTGAAACCCTCCGAAGCATGGATTTTATGCATGATGAAGCCCCACCTCACTTTAGCGTCGCTGTACGGGACCACCTGAATAACGTCTATCGAAACCGTTGGATAGACAGAGGAGGTTGAATTGACTGAACTCCACGGTCTCCCGTCCTAACGCCAATGGATTTTTACCTGTGGGGACATCTCAAAACCTTGGTACATTTTTCTCCGGTTGATACTAGGGATAAACTTTTACAGAGAATTACATTTCATTGTGATGTGATAAGGAACAAAGCTGGGTTGTTGTGGCGAGTACAGCAATCCTCTATTAGTCAGACCGCGAGTGTATTAGAGTTTACGGAGCACATGTTGAACCCACTTATAAAGTTTTTAATTGATTATTTCTAAGTAGCGTATTTAGGTTCAATCGTTACAAGCTTTAGTGAGTTCAGGATGAAAACATAATACTTCAAGTTGTATTTTAGAATTTACCCATTTGAAATTAGCTAATTCTGGGAGTTTAATTTTTTAATAAAAATAAAACATTATTTCTTTTATTTTTATTTTTTCAAGAACGGTTCATTTTATCGACAATGAAGAAGAGTACCTTTTCTTTAGCTTACTGTTCAAGGTATCGAAATTAGTAGAGGTAGGGGCGCTTGAGGCCGACTGGATACACCGCAACCCGCAATACACGGTCTAACATTCCAAGGTATCGCAACCCACAATACACGGAATGAACTCATGCGCCGCGGCCTGCTCCATTTGGCCTAGACATTGAGCGTAATAGGTGTAAGATAAGAGGGATTAAGTTTGTATAATTATTAATAAATGTTAGGTGTAAGAATTCAAGATGGCGGCCGTCGTTCTCTTGCTCGAGCCTTGTTCTGATATTGTAACCTACTGAGAGAAGAAGACTTTAGGGTTCGTAGAAATTCTTGGGGGTTGTTGAAAATAATATGGGGAGGTGGGAAGTAGGTTTATATGTTGTAGTCTAAACAACAAAGGGGTGCCTTTAAAATTAAATTGTTATAATTTCAACAATTAATAGGTTGGGATATGGGATATTTTAATTTTAAATAAGTCTAGAGTTTGGAGGGTTTTAGGTTAGAGGCGTTAAAGTTTAAGGCTGAGTATTAACATATTATAAGACGTTTGCAACTCAGATAATTATTATTACCGGTAATACAGATACCGATAAGTTTCAAAATAAAATAGAATTGAAAAGCTACTTCGGTAAGCGTTCCAAATGTATCAAATATTAAAGATTTATTTCTTTTATAATCGAACTAACATGTCTATTAGATGAAAAATATTCGGTGATCTACTCCAGAATACCTGGCCCTTCGGCCTGGCTTTTCGACAAATTTTTCATGTTGAATGGTGAATATATTTTTTCCTTTTAAAATTTAATCATGTTGATATATTTACATATAAAAAAAATGATTCGCACACACTAAGATTAAGATCTAATCAATAGATAAGGGTTTCTATTTTTAAAGAACAACTATGTCAGAACTAAATATTAGTATGTAATTTAATTTCACGTTTGGAATTGGTGATTGTATCTCCATACAAAAAAATATATATGGGTATTAGTGGTTGAACACTACCGAGAATATCCATTTTAAATGTTTGAGAATTTATTGACCACCTTAGTAGTTTTATTATTAGAACGTTTAAGACCCAACCACGACCCCTGTAAGCTACATATCTATATTGTTTTAACTAATTTATCTAATCTTTATTATATACAATCAAGGCCGTATACATCAACACTAGTAGGTAGAGACATAAGTTTTTTAATTTCGAAAAATTATATTGTCCCAACACCCACTTTTAAAAAATATTAATACATATCTAAATTTTACGATTTTTCGAAACATTTCAATAACAGGATTATCCATTTGAATTACACCTCATTATTACTCAATACCATCTTAGAAGGAGGAGTACTTAACAATGGATATTTATAAATCAGAAAAATCTAGCTTATGTGGTTTTTAAAGACAGATGATTGTTTTAACTGAAAATAAATTACTAGCAGACGATACATGACTATCACATTTTACAAAAAGTACTTACCTTCAACCATAAATAAACTATCATTTTTAAAACTCATCATACATATCCAAAGAAAAAAATAGCGTTAACTATCATTTCTGATGAAACATTACACATTTTTTTAAAGTAATAACACCAACACCTACATATCTGTACAATATGGTATTCAAACAAAGAATGAACTATAATTAGATTATTTTCTTAAAATTGAAGGTCAAACACTGAAGCAGTGAAATAAAAATCGATAATGGTCCAAAATTTTATTAATAATTTCGAAGGTTAGTGCAAAAAAACAATTGTTTAAAGGAAGTTATTTTAACATCAAAATATATCGATAACCTAATCGGCTTTAAATTACTAGGTCACCGAAATAATTTTTTCTAAGAATAGGACACAATTCAGAAATCATCAATCTAATTTAAATTAATAAATACGAAAATCTTTTTTTAAAAAGTTGAGGGAATGTTGTCTTTCTGCAGTTTCTAGTATATGAATAATCGACCATATAAAAATATGTATAGTATTCATAATTTAAAATGAAAATATATAATCATTAAAGTTTATACCAGTATTACTGTTTTTAAAATTGGATTAAATTGGCATATCATAGAACTAAATCTAAAATTAATTTCTGCTTAAGAATAATAAAAGCTATTTAGCTTAAAAAATATTTATTGCCATTGGTTAAGTAAAATTATTTGAAAAGAAAATGACTAAAAAATATTTGAGGCTTTGTTACTATTGGTTAAGTAAAATTGTTTAATAAAAACAAAAATACTTTTAACAACAAGCACCAACGGGAAGGTTGTAACAATAGCTTGTCAGGATGGGATGGGGTAAAAAGGATGGGGTTTTTGGTAAAATACAGGGACTTTTGGCATATGCGCTAATAATGTCTAAACTTAAAATCTTAGATTATTTAAACTTTTTATTGTTGTATTTAAACAAAATCAAACGACACTTAATTTGATAAAATATGGCCTAATATGTAATTATCGTAGTTGTTGTTATTTGATAAGAGCTAATAAATCGTATGATCTTAAACTTGGAACTAATAATAAAAATATAGGATTATTACCGTATAAATTTATTGCAAGGTCAGATACTGCTACCACCATAATCACAAATTTTAAAGGTTTTATTTTAATCTTCCACATACCTATTTCGATATTGTTTTTATAACGATTTTATTATTTAATAACAAGTTTATACATTTTTACTTTGGCCAGGAAAGATAGGGACAGTCATAATAACATAGTTTTGTAAACTAAAAAAATATTTCTATAGGTTTTATTTGACAACAATAACTTTACGTTCTGTCACGATAAATTGTCTCTTACATTTTAATATTGTTATTTTGCCTCTTTTATATTGTTTTTTATTAATATTTTTATATTTGCCTCTTTTAGGTTGTTATATATGGGTCTTTTTTTTGTATATGGGTCTTTTTTTTTGTATATGGGTCTTTTTTGTATATGGGTCTTTTGATATTATTGTTTTTTAAATCGTAATTTTCGTATATGGGTCTTTTTTGTATTGTTTTGCCTCTTTTATATTGTTTTTATTAATATGTTTATATTTGCCTCTTTTAAGTTAAGTTAAACATGAGTCTGTTTTTGTCAATGGGTCTTTTGATATTTTTAAATCGTAATTTTCGTATATGGATCTTTTTTGTATTGTTTTGCCTCTTTTATATTGTTTTTATTAATATTTTTTATATTTGCCTTTTTTCAGTTAAGTTAAACATGGGTCCTTTTTATATGGGTCTTTTGATATTTTTTTGTTTTTTTGTTTTTATATTTGTATTTTTTATTGTTTTTTCAACTATTGCCTCTTTAAAATCTCTCTATAGTTTACATAACTACTTACTTTTTGACCTTAAGGATAGGAATCGAAGGAAGAAAATGACTTTAAAAAATTTAGTTTTTAATTATTTAGCAAATGATTCAAATTTTTGTTTTTTATAACCGTAAGGTACAGAATCGTAATTATCAATACGTTTTCGTTTGGTAAAATTAGTACGAAAGACCTTTGTTACTTCTTTGGTAACAACAGTATGATCAGTATTTCTTAAGATATTTTTAGTTGAAATATATTCGTTAGGGGCTTCATTAAGTACCATGTCTCTTAGTTTTTCAAAGTTTACTAGTTCGCTCGTATTATAATTTAAGGTGATTCCTTTTACTTTTATTAGGTCCAGCGTTTTATTTTTTGCTGTAGAATAGACACGGTACGCGTATAATTTTGGGCCACCAGAGACAAAGTCTGTAATATAGCTACCCTCTCCATATTCAGCCAATTCGTCGGTCATTTCACCCAGAAAACTACCTAAAGGTACTTCATATTCTCCAGGTCGAGAAACATATATGACGGAATCTGTATCGTGGTAAAGAACTTTTTTATCTAACTTTTCCAAGAAACTATACAACTTCACCCTCGCTAAAGCCGTTGTATATGCTGCCAAAACAACATTGACTGTGGGGAGAACATCATATGCCTCATTTTTAAACACCCAATTAACTAATAAAGTTTTTTCATTTACTGGAAAGACACTATTTACTTCAATAAACGGTTTCGATAAAATATCGAAAAATTCAGCAGTATCTGAGACTATTGAGGTTTTATCTTGATTGTCTTTTTGTCCTAATTTTCCCCAGAAACTTGTGATGACACTTTTTCCTATCTGTCTACGCCCTGGGTTATATTCAATTTCATCAGCACATAAAGAAACTCCTTCCTTGTCAAAATACTCTGTGATATATTTTTCTTTCTCCACAATAGACTTACAATCCACAGGCCACCCCGAGGCCTGTTGTTTAATTTTTAAAAAATTGGAAATATATTCTGAAAATAGACCACCTGTTTTAGTATTAGGATCGTACTGGACAGTTTCATACTTCCAAATTTCGTATATTTCAATCATTTTATAGCCTTTTTCTAAAGCTTTTAAAACTTCATCTATCACCCAAGTACCTGAGATAACCCTTTCTTCGTGATTATGAACACATTCATTTGACATATTTTCACAACATGTCCGACAAAGTGAAAACATAAGTTTATTGTTTGATTTAATAGGTAATACTGCGTGATAAAGGTTCTGCGGTGGTAAAATTTTACATTTAATTAATCCGTCAGTTTTGTATAAATCTAGTGTTTTGCACTTGTCTCCAACAAATACCTGTGGATGTCCAATAGGATATTTTCCATACTTGTTCACCCAAGGATAAAGAGAACATACATCTACGTATTTTATTTTCTCTTCTTTTGCACATTTGTGATACAATTTCGTTGCGTCAGTTCTACCACCATAGAATGCGTCACGAGGTTCTAAAGGTAAAAAAGAAATAAGAGGGTGATTTTCAGTAAATGTAAGAATTTCTTCACTTATTGTAAAATCACATTCCCATTTTTCTATTACTTCGTAGCCTAAAGAGAGTAATCTTTGAGTTTTCATTAAAGTTGACTCATACCGCGCCTCTATGGTAGAGGTTGGGTCTTCATGCAACGGTTCATCCCGTTTGTATTTTATACACTTAATACAGCCATGAAAATAACATCCATGAAATTCAAAAATCTGATTAGTTTCTTTACAAAAACCATCTACTTTCACTCCAGCTAGCACAGCTTCTGTTCCATTTGCTGCATGAATAATGTTAATACCTCTTTGATGACCTTCCCAAATTAACCATTGTACGGCAATTTTAGACTGTTTGTCTCGGTATCTATAGCCATTTTTAGGCACAAGTCCGATCATATTGGGTTTTAGAAAATTCCTACGGAATATTTTATTACACGCCCCTGGAAGTGTAATAGCTTCAGTAAAAGGGTCTACTCGTCCCTCTTTAATAATCATTTCTCTGAATTTTAAACATGCACGGCTTAAAATATCTACGTCAGATATACAGTATGCTATGATTTCCTTTTGGAAATCAAAGACGTAATTTTTATTTTCTTCATGCCAATCCACAAGCTGTTGTCTACTATCAGTATTTTCATCGAGGGTGGGAGTGTACTTTAAATTATCAGGATCATAATATTCCAGAGCTGGTAAAGGACCTATATAATTCCAGTTTTCTTTTTTATTAAATAAATGGGGAAAATAACCCTTTTTTACATCTTTGAGCCCAAAAGCTTTAGGTAATTTTGACAAAGGCATTGGAAAATAGTTAAGAGAGTCAATAAACTTAACATTTCCCACACTCATTAAAAGTAATTTTGTTCCTCGGGTAATAAGTTCTGGTTTAAGGTCAGTAGAAGTTAGAATATAACTAAGCATAAACTGGTTATCGTAGAGTCCACCAGCGTGCCCAATCACGAATATTTTTTTAAACTGTTGTCTCTGGTTCATTATATACTCCATAAATCGTGACACTGGGTCAATTTTTAAAACTTGCTGTCTAATACCACAAATACATATTCTTATATCAGTATCTATACAGTACTCACAATGTTGTTGGTACACACACAAATTAGGTTTATGTAGAAATGAGCCGTCCGGCATAAGTGTTTCTTGAGTACTTTCCAAGTCGTAAAAAACTAATAGTACTCCAGACAATGTAGGTTTACCATTATCAATAGGCATAAAGCAATTGTGAGGCGAAGGTTTATGAGATCTGCATATTTTACAAAAAACTTCCCCACAAACGTGATGCCTACTCGTGAGAATTGTTTTGAGGCAAAGCTTACAGTTTCGAATTTGTTCACATTTTTTATTAGCAATATGATTGTCAAAGCATTGCTGGCCTCTAAAGTTTCTGTTACATATATTACATAATAAGTTTTTTTGAAAATGACAAGGTGGCGACTGACGACATGCCGGACACTGCCTCTCACATTTGTGATCGTTCTTATTATTGGAGGGTGTGTGGCATTTATCACAGAAATAACTACAACAAAAGGCAGCCGTTAATGACGTTATCACGTTGTAGTGCTGTTCGTAATATAATAGATTAAGTTTCCTAGGGCCCCCTACCCCTTCATAAATTATATCCCGACCCTTGTTTCCGTATTTATAAACAACTATGGTATAGTCTTGTAGATATTCTTGAAATTTTTCTAATTCTGGTATACCTGCACCATCTTTAGTTATAGAGACATTAGCGATTTCCATTAAATCTTTTGCTCTTTGCCCCTGCAATTTGCCAATGTCTTTTCGAACCTTAATGTAACTTGGGTCCTTATCAATGTACGCTTTTGCAACTACTACAGCTCGAGGTAGACAAAGATTATCTTTATTTTTAATTACCACAATTCCTCGCCTTTCAGCACATTCCTGGTTGAAGGTATTGTATTTGTCACTTTTACCAGTACCTTTAGGCATTTTTACAAATGTTGCACCAAGACAGAACGTTTCAGTATCTAAACCAGACGAATTTGACTGGTATACGGAAGAAATCATGTCCCACACATCGTTAAATTTTACCTCAGAAACAGGTTTAAGACGTAGCCACCCTTCACCACGACTAAATTCTTTTGAACAAAATGTAAAACCGATTTTATCGTTAGAATCTACACCCTCGGTTATTTTATTTATAATATCTTTTATACCTTCTTTTACCCACTTAATTGGGTCGGCATCTTTAGGAGCTGTACGTAATTTAAACTCAATAGTTCTACCCGTTAGTTTAAATTTATGTATTTTTCTAATACTATCTTTTACAACTAAGAATTTCTCCATTTTAGAATGAAAAACAAAAACTAAAAAAGTCAAAATTTTAAAATAGACTAAAAAAAATCGGAAAAATATTGTCTCGAAGATTAAATTATATATAAATTTTTCAAAAATAAAAAATTTAAGTTTTAAATTTTAAAAACTTGTAATAAATTTAAGACAAATATCAAAAACTATATATTAATTATATTTTAAATAAATCCAAATTACTCACATGAACACAATAACACTAATATAAAAGCACTTTTTACTGTTCAGAACAGACTAAGCCAACAGGTGTGTAAATAAATCTTTTATACTTTCGGAAAGAAGATTGTATTAAAATTATTTATATTCAACCTTGCAAAAAAAAAGATTAGTTATTTTTAGTGCCAAGGTGCTCAAGGTCAAGGTCAATTTCAAGGTCAAGGTCGAGGTCAAGCGCCAGGTCAAGGTCAAAGTGAAGGTCAAGGTCAAGGTCAAAGTCAAGGTCAAGGCCAAGGTGATATTCTTAAAATATTTATAGATCGTCGTTTTTCTGCTTTATAGAATATATCTGTTATTTACGCTTGGAGAAGAAAATTCTTAAAATAAAAGTTATTTGTAATATTATTCTCTGTAATTTTTGTCCTATACATAATTTTCCTAAAATGACCAGTATTCCAGAAATTTTATAAAAAGTGCAAAATTTAATTAATTAATGGAATATTCTGTTATTTACACTTGGAAAAGAAAATTCTTTAAATAAAAGTTATTTGTAATATTATTCTCTATAATTTTTGTCGAATACATAATTTTCCTAAAATGGGCAATATTCGAGAAATTTTACAAAAAGTGCAAAATTCAGTCAATTAGTGGAATATATATTTTATTTACAATTGTAGAAGTAAATTCTTTATATAAAAGTTATTTGTAATGCTATTCTCTATAATTTTTGCCCTATACATTATTTTTGATAAAATGGCCAGTATTCGAGAATTTTTACAAAAGTGTAAAATTCAATTAATTATTGGAATATACCTGTTATTTACACTTGTAGAAGATAATTCTTTAAATAAAAAGTTATTTGTAATCAAGGTCAAGGTCACGGACGACCCACATGCCCGTATACACGCGGACAAGTGCAGCCACCGACCACACACAACCCACGTGCCCGTACACACTCGGACAAGTTCACACACCAACAACGCATGACCCAATCACACAAGGACCCGTTTCGCGCAATTTCCACGCAACCTCACATATTTTTAGAAATCCATTTTTAGAAATCTATTTTAAGACATCTATTTTAAGACATCTATTTTAAGAAATCTATTTTTAGAAATAAATTCCTTAAAATAGATTTTTTAAAATAGATTTCTTGAAATAGAATTCTTAAAATAGTTCTCTTAAAACAATAATGAAAAGGTTTTACTTTAGATTTTTAAAAATGGATTTCTAAAAATATGTGAGGTTGCGTGGAAATTGCGCGAAACGGGTCCTTGTGTGATTGGGTCATGCGTTGTTGGTGTGTGAACTTGTCCGAGTGTGTACGGGCACGTGGGTTGTGTGTGGTCGGTGGCTGCACTTGTCCGCGTGTATACGGGCATGTGGGTCGTCCGTGACCTTGACCTTGATTACAAATAACTTTTTATTTAAAGAATTATCTTCTACAAGTGTAAATAACAGGTATATTCCAATAATTAATTGAATTTTACACTTTTGTAAAAATTCTCGAATACTGGCCATTTTATCAAAAATAATGTATAGGGCAAAAATTATAGAGAATAGCATTACAAATAACTTTTATATAAAGAATTTACTTCTACAATTGTAAATAAAATATATATTCCACTAATTGACTGAATTTTGCACTTTTTGTAAAATTTCTCGAATATTGCCCATTTTAGGAAAATTATGTATTCGACAAAAATTATAGAGAATAATATTACAAATAACTTTTATTTAAAGAATTTTCTTTTCCAAGTGTAAATAACAGAATATTCCATTAATTAATTAAATTTTGCACTTTTTATAAAATTTCTGGAATACTGGTCATTTTAGGAAAATTATGTATAGGACAAAAATTACAGAGAATAATATTACAAATAACTTTTATTTTAAGAATTTTCTTCTCCAAGCGTAAATAACAGATATATTCTATAAAGCAGAAAAACGACGATCTATAAATATTTTAAGAATATCACCTTGGCCTTGACCTTGACTTTGACCTTGACCTTGACCTTCACTTTGACCTTGACCTGGCGCTTGACCTCGACCTTGACCTTGAAATTGACCTTGACCTTGAGCACCTTGGCACTAAAAATAACTAATCTTTTTTTTTGCAAGGTTGAATATAAATAATTTTAATACAATCTTCTTTCCGAAAGTATAAAAGATTTATTTACACACCTGTTGGCTTAGTCTGTTCTGAACAGTAAAAAGTGCTTTTATATTAGTGTTATTGTGTTCATGTGAGTAATTTGGATTTATTTAAAATATAATTAATATATAGTTTTTGATATTTGTCTTAAATTTATTACAAGTTTTTAAAATTTAAAACTTAAATTTTTTATTTTTGAAAAATTTATATATAATTTAATCTTCGAGACAATATTTTTCCGATTTTTTTTAGTCTATTTTAAAATTTTGACTTTTTTAGTTTTTGTTTTTCATTCTAAAATGGAGAAATTCTTAGTTGTAAAAGATAGTATTAGAAAAATACATAAATTTAAACTAACGGGTAGAACTATTGAGTTTAAATTACGTACAGCTCCTAAAGATGCCGACCCAATTAAGTGGGTAAAAGAAGGTATAAAAGATATTATAAATAAAATAACCGAGGGTGTAGATTCTAACGATAAAATCGGTTTTACATTTTGTTCAAAAGAATTTAGTCGTGGTGAAGGGTGGCTACGTCTTAAACCTGTTTCTGAGGTAAAATTTAACGATGTGTGGGACATGATTTCTTCCGTATACCAGTCAAATTCGTCTGGTTTAGATACTGAAACGTTCTGTCTTGGTGCAACATTTGTAAAAATGCCTAAAGGTACTGGTAAAAGTGACAAATACAATACCTTCAACCAGGAATGTGCTGAAAGGCGAGGAATTGTGGTAATTAAAAATAAAGATAATCTTTGTCTACCTCGAGCTGTAGTAGTTGCAAAAGCGTACATTGATAAGGACCCAAGTTACATTAAGGTTCGAAAAGACATTGGCAAATTGCAGGGGCAAAGAGCAAA
Organism: Psylliodes chrysocephalus; assembly: GCA_927349885.1. NCBI lineage: Eukaryota > Metazoa > Arthropoda > Insecta > Coleoptera > Chrysomelidae > Psylliodes > Psylliodes chrysocephalus. Next base: position 97,976,326 of record OV651814.1, on the reverse strand, counting down.
AGATTTAATGGAAATCGCTAATGTCTCTATAACTAAAGATGGTGCAGGTATACCAGAATTAGAAAAATTTCAAGAATATCTACAAGACTATACCATAGTTGTTTATAAATACGGAAACAAGGGTCGGGATATAATTTATGAAGGGGTAGGGGGCCCTAGGAAACTTAATCTATTATATTACGAACAGCACTACAACGTGATAACGTCATTAACGGCTGCCTTTTGTTGTAGTTATTTCTGTGATAAATGCCACACACCCTCCAATAATAAGAACGATCACAAATGTGAGAGGCAGTGTCCGGCATGTCGTCAGTCGCCACCTTGTCATTTTCAAAAAAACTTATTATGTAATATATGTAACAGAAACTTTAGAGGCCAGCAATGCTTTGACAATCATATTGCTAATAAAAAATGTGAACAAATTCGAAACTGTAAGCTTTGCCTCAAAACAATTCTCACGAGTAGGCATCACGTTTGTGGGGAAGTTTTTTGTAAAATATGCAGATCTCATAAACCTTCGCCTCACAATTGCTTTATGCCTATTGATAATGGTAAACCTACATTGTCTGGAGTACTATTAGTTTTTTACGACTTGGAAAGTACTCAAGAAACACTTATGCCGGACGGCTCATTTCTACATAAACCTAATTTGTGTGTGTACCAACAACATTGTGAGTACTGTATAGATACTGATATAAGAATATGTATTTGTGGTATTAGACAGCAAGTTTTAAAAATTGACCCAGTGTCACGATTTATGGAGTATATAATGAACCAGAGACAACAGTTTAAAAAAATATTCGTGATTGGGCACGCTGGTGGACTCTACGATAACCAGTTTATGCTTAGTTATATTCTAACTTCTACTGACCTTAAACCAGAACTTATTACCCGAGGAACAAAATTACTTTTAATGAGTGTGGGAAATGTTAAGTTTATTGACTCTCTTAACTATTTTCCAATGCCTTTGTCAAAATTACCTAAAGCTTTTGGGCTCAAAGATGTAAAAAAGGGTTATTTTCCCCATTTATTTAATAAAAAAGAAAACTGGAATTATATAGGTCCTTTACCAGCTCTGGAATATTATGATCCTGATAATTTAAAGTACACTCCCACCCTCGATGAAAATACTGATAGTAGACAACAGCTTGTGGATTGGCATGAAGAAAATAAAAATTACGTCTTTGATTTCCAAAAGGAAATCATAGCATACTGTATATCTGACGTAGATATTTTAAGCCGTGCATGTTTAAAATTCAGAGAAATGATTATTAAAGAGGGACGAGTAGACCCTTTTACTGAAGCTATTACACTTCCAGGGGCGTGTAATAAAATATTCCGTAGGAATTTTCTAAAACCCAATATGATCGGACTTGTGCCTAAAAATGGCTATAGATACCGAGACAAACAGTCTAAAATTGCCGTACAATGGTTAATTTGGGAAGGTCATCAAAGAGGTATTAACATTATTCATGCAGCAAATGGAACAGAAGCTGTGCTAGCTGGAGTGAAAGTAGATGGTTTTTGTAAAGAAACTAATCAGATTTTTGAATTTCATGGATGTTATTTTCATGGCTGTATTAAGTGTATAAAATACAAACGGGATGAACCGTTGCATGAAGACCCAACCTCTACCATAGAGGCGCGGTATGAGTCAACTTTAATGAAAACTCAAAGATTACTCTCTTTAGGCTACGAAGTAATAGAAAAATGGGAATGTGATTTTACAATAAGTGAAGAAATTCTTACATTTACTGAAAATCACCCTCTTATTTCTTTTTTACCTTTAGAACCTCGTGACGCATTCTATGGTGGTAGAACTGACGCAACGAAATTGTATCACAAATGTGCAAAAGAAGAGAAAATAAAATACGTAGATGTATGTTCTCTTTATCCTTGGGTGAACAAGTATGGAAAATATCCTATTGGACATCCACAGGTATTTGTTGGAGACAAGTGCAAAACACTAGATTTATACAAAACTGACGGATTAATTAAATGTAAAATTTTACCACCGCAGAACCTTTATCACGCAGTATTACCTATTAAATCAAACAATAAACTTATGTTTTCACTTTGTCGGACATGTTGTGAAAATATGTCAAATGAATGTGTTCATAATCACGAAGAAAGGGTTATCTCAGGTACTTGGGTGATAGATGAAGTTTTAAAAGCTTTAGAAAAAGGCTATAAAATGATTGAAATATACGAAATTTGGAAGTATGAAACTGTCCAGTACGATCCTAATACTAAAACAGGTGGTCTATTTTCAGAATATATTTCCAATTTTTTAAAAATTAAACAACAGGCCTCGGGGTGGCCTGTGGATTGTAAGTCTATTGTGGAGAAAGAAAAATATATCACAGAGTATTTTGACAAGGAAGGAGTTTCTTTATGTGCTGATGAAATTGAATATAACCCAGGGCGTAGACAGATAGGAAAAAGTGTCATCACAAGTTTCTGGGGAAAATTAGGACAAAAAGACAATCAAGATAAAACCTCAATAGTCTCAGATACTGCTGAATTTTTCGATATTTTATCGAAACCGTTTATTGAAGTAAATAGTGTCTTTCCAGTAAATGAAAAAACTTTATTAGTTAATTGGGTGTTTAAAAATGAGGCATATGATGTTCTCCCCACAGTCAATGTTGTTTTGGCAGCATATACAACGGCTTTAGCGAGGGTGAAGTTGTATAGTTTCTTGGAAAAGTTAGATAAAAAAGTTCTTTACCACGATACAGATTCCGTCATATATGTTTCTCGACCTGGAGAATATGAAGTACCTTTAGGTAGTTTTCTGGGTGAAATGACCGACGAATTGGCTGAATATGGAGAGGGTAGCTATATTACAGACTTTGTCTCTGGTGGCCCAAAATTATACGCGTACCGTGTCTATTCTACAGCAAAAAATAAAACGCTGGACCTAATAAAAGTAAAAGGAATCACCTTAAATTATAATACGAGCGAACTAGTAAACTTTGAAAAACTAAGAGACATGGTACTTAATGAAGCCCCTAACGAATATATTTCAACTAAAAATATCTTAAGAAATACTGATCATACTGTTGTTACCAAAGAAGTAACAAAGGTCTTTCGTACTAATTTTACCAAACGAAAACGTATTGATAATTACGATTCTGTACCTTACGGTTATAAAAAACAAAAATTTGAATCATTTGCTAAATAATTAAAAACTAAATTTTTTAAAGTCATTTTCTTCCTTCGATTCCTATCCTTAAGGTCAAAAAGTAAGTAGTTATGTAAACTATAGAGAGATTTTAAAGAGGCAATAGTTGAAAAAACAATAAAAAATACAAATATAAAAACAAAAAAACAAAAAAATATCAAAAGACCCATATAAAAAGGACCCATGTTTAACTTAACTGAAAAAAGGCAAATATAAAAAATATTAATAAAAACAATATAAAAGAGGCAAAACAATACAAAAAAGATCCATATACGAAAATTACGATTTAAAAATATCAAAAGACCCATTGACAAAAACAGACTCATGTTTAACTTAACTTAAAAGAGGCAAATATAAACATATTAATAAAAACAATATAAAAGAGGCAAAACAATACAAAAAAGACCCATATACGAAAATTACGATTTAAAAAACAATAATATCAAAAGACCCATATACAAAAAAGACCCATATACAAAAAAAAAGACCCATATACAAAAAAAAGACCCATATATAACAACCTAAAAGAGGCAAATATAAAAATATTAATAAAAAACAATATAAAAGAGGCAAAATAACAATATTAAAATGTAAGAGACAATTTATCGTGACAGAACGTAAAGTTATTGTTGTCAAATAAAACCTATAGAAATATTTTTTTAGTTTACAAAACTATGTTATTATGACTGTCCCTATCTTTCCTGGCCAAAGTAAAAATGTATAAACTTGTTATTAAATAATAAAATCGTTATAAAAACAATATCGAAATAGGTATGTGGAAGATTAAAATAAAACCTTTAAAATTTGTGATTATGGTGGTAGCAGTATCTGACCTTGCAATAAATTTATACGGTAATAATCCTATATTTTTATTATTAGTTCCAAGTTTAAGATCATACGATTTATTAGCTCTTATCAAATAACAACAACTACGATAATTACATATTAGGCCATATTTTATCAAATTAAGTGTCGTTTGATTTTGTTTAAATACAACAATAAAAAGTTTAAATAATCTAAGATTTTAAGTTTAGACATTATTAGCGCATATGCCAAAAGTCCCTGTATTTTACCAAAAACCCCATCCTTTTTACCCCATCCCATCCTGACAAGCTATTGTTACAACCTTCCCGTTGGTGCTTGTTGTTAAAAGTATTTTTGTTTTTATTAAACAATTTTACTTAACCAATAGTAACAAAGCCTCAAATATTTTTTAGTCATTTTCTTTTCAAATAATTTTACTTAACCAATGGCAATAAATATTTTTTAAGCTAAATAGCTTTTATTATTCTTAAGCAGAAATTAATTTTAGATTTAGTTCTATGATATGCCAATTTAATCCAATTTTAAAAACAGTAATACTGGTATAAACTTTAATGATTATATATTTTCATTTTAAATTATGAATACTATACATATTTTTATATGGTCGATTATTCATATACTAGAAACTGCAGAAAGACAACATTCCCTCAACTTTTTAAAAAAAGATTTTCGTATTTATTAATTTAAATTAGATTGATGATTTCTGAATTGTGTCCTATTCTTAGAAAAAATTATTTCGGTGACCTAGTAATTTAAAGCCGATTAGGTTATCGATATATTTTGATGTTAAAATAACTTCCTTTAAACAATTGTTTTTTTGCACTAACCTTCGAAATTATTAATAAAATTTTGGACCATTATCGATTTTTATTTCACTGCTTCAGTGTTTGACCTTCAATTTTAAGAAAATAATCTAATTATAGTTCATTCTTTGTTTGAATACCATATTGTACAGATATGTAGGTGTTGGTGTTATTACTTTAAAAAAATGTGTAATGTTTCATCAGAAATGATAGTTAACGCTATTTTTTTCTTTGGATATGTATGATGAGTTTTAAAAATGATAGTTTATTTATGGTTGAAGGTAAGTACTTTTTGTAAAATGTGATAGTCATGTATCGTCTGCTAGTAATTTATTTTCAGTTAAAACAATCATCTGTCTTTAAAAACCACATAAGCTAGATTTTTCTGATTTATAAATATCCATTGTTAAGTACTCCTCCTTCTAAGATGGTATTGAGTAATAATGAGGTGTAATTCAAATGGATAATCCTGTTATTGAAATGTTTCGAAAAATCGTAAAATTTAGATATGTATTAATATTTTTTAAAAGTGGGTGTTGGGACAATATAATTTTTCGAAATTAAAAAACTTATGTCTCTACCTACTAGTGTTGATGTATACGGCCTTGATTGTATATAATAAAGATTAGATAAATTAGTTAAAACAATATAGATATGTAGCTTACAGGGGTCGTGGTTGGGTCTTAAACGTTCTAATAATAAAACTACTAAGGTGGTCAATAAATTCTCAAACATTTAAAATGGATATTCTCGGTAGTGTTCAACCACTAATACCCATATATATTTTTTTGTATGGAGATACAATCACCAATTCCAAACGTGAAATTAAATTACATACTAATATTTAGTTCTGACATAGTTGTTCTTTAAAAATAGAAACCCTTATCTATTGATTAGATCTTAATCTTAGTGTGTGCGAATCATTTTTTTTATATGTAAATATATCAACATGATTAAATTTTAAAAGGAAAAAATATATTCACCATTCAACATGAAAAATTTGTCGAAAAGCCAGGCCGAAGGGCCAGGTATTCTGGAGTAGATCACCGAATATTTTTCATCTAATAGACATGTTAGTTCGATTATAAAAGAAATAAATCTTTAATATTTGATACATTTGGAACGCTTACCGAAGTAGCTTTTCAATTCTATTTTATTTTGAAACTTATCGGTATCTGTATTACCGGTAATAATAATTATCTGAGTTGCAAACGTCTTATAATATGTTAATACTCAGCCTTAAACTTTAACGCCTCTAACCTAAAACCCTCCAAACTCTAGACTTATTTAAAATTAAAATATCCCATATCCCAACCTATTAATTGTTGAAATTATAACAATTTAATTTTAAAGGCACCCCTTTGTTGTTTAGACTACAACATATAAACCTACTTCCCACCTCCCCATATTATTTTCAACAACCCCCAAGAATTTCTACGAACCCTAAAGTCTTCTTCTCTCAGTAGGTTACAATATCAGAACAAGGCTCGAGCAAGAGAACGACGGCCGCCATCTTGAATTCTTACACCTAACATTTATTAATAATTATACAAACTTAATCCCTCTTATCTTACACCTATTACGCTCAATGTCTAGGCCAAATGGAGCAGGCCGCGGCGCATGAGTTCATTCCGTGTATTGTGGGTTGCGATACCTTGGAATGTTAGACCGTGTATTGCGGGTTGCGGTGTATCCAGTCGGCCTCAAGCGCCCCTACCTCTACTGAAATTTATTTTTTTTTAACTCCTTATCGTACAGGGTGTTAAAAATGTAAGCATTTAAATGTACAACCTAGTCCGCCCCTGGTAAACTAAACAAGCGAATTATGTTTTAAGGGCAGTATTTTAAGAGGTTCTTACTACTGTTTATCATATTTAATTTTCATTAAATTATATTACGTAGTTTGAAAGTTATTCAAGAAAAATTGATTTCCAGTGGCGTCGTTTTGGAGGCCGAACCTCCGTAGGGAGAGCCGCTAGGAAAAAATTTATGAGAACTTGTCATCTTATTTTTTAATGTTCTATCTGAATCCGAGAGACCTCCCACATTTTCCCGGATACCCTGTATTAAACTTTGAATAGCCCAACTATAGATCTATCAACCGCGAATATTTGGCAAAAAGGTAAGTTTTGCCTAATGTTGGTGGGTAAAATTGGGTCTACACGAATGGATATTTTAAGAACAATAGAAAATAGGAAAAGTTTTAGAATTTTATTAGTAACTCGATGGCATTTATCGTTCTAGAAATTTTGGTCTTGTTACGTTTGTAAATTGGCTAAAGTTCATTGTCTTCATATTTCGAAAATACCATTTAATTATTTGGATATTCGTTAGAAATCGTCTACGCCTATGTCTTTCGTGGGGTATATAGAATAAAATATATTACAATATAATCTTGGACAGCTGATTGTTTCGCAGTAAATCAAAATCTTTGCAACGTTGCCAAATGTCTATTGTAAATTAGTCAACAATCTTTGGGGAAATCCTGCTTTAGTTCGTGAGGACTTTATGTGAAAATTCTTTTTAAATAGCGACATTGTAATAATTTAGAATATCTTCTATAATAAGTGGCACAATTGATAAAGTATTTATTCGCTATATTGAAGTTTAACCGACTGTCTTGGCTCTGACGTCATTAAGTATATATGTGAACTGCATAATTTGGCAACATTGTCTTTTCTTTTGATTTTGGTTAGAGTGATTATCTTTCGTAAAAGTTTTGAAGGTATAACACCGTAAAATGGTGGATATTTTCCTTTAAATTTTTGAAATATAATAATTTTTCTTATTAATCCCAGTTAGTTTTGTATTCTGGTCATTAAATTGTGTACCTTTAGTGTTCTCTCCTTGCGAACAAGAATATATTTTTGGAGAAGAAATTAGGAACTGTTGTTTACTATAACCTCTCGTGGACATCGCCAATAGTCTGGGACTGTCGTGGTTGGATTTTGTAATTTCGAACCCCTTCAGCACAGTAGGGTATGTACTAATAATCATTATATATTTTATAAGGTTCGTCACAAGAGATTTATCTAATTTTTAATTTAATAAATTTTAATGGTACATCGAGGTTAAAAAGCCGGTCATATTTTCTGTTTAATTTTGTTATATACAGGGTTTTCTGGTATACTAGTCGGCTCTTTCATCAACTCACTCTTGGGGTTACTCTTTTTGTTGAGGATTTAACCTGGGACGTTGTTAGTCGCTTTGTTTGAAGAGTACGAGCTCCAGAACTTTAATGCAGATACGTATATACATATTTTTAGTTATCAATTTAATGAACTGCTTATTGCTTGCTCGTGTAGTGTTAAACTGTAGTTGCTTATTGGACCTAAATTAATTTGGAAACGCTATCATTCCAATGTAAAATCGCCCTATATTATGTAAAATTGCTATGTATTTGTTCGCTTTTCCTTTAAACTATAGTGCTTATTGACTTAAATTAATAAAGTGCTATACTTTTAATGTAAAATTGCTATATATATTTGTAATCCCTACATATTTATTATTCGCTTTGTGGTTGCTATTAGCTTTAATTAATTTGAGAGCACAATATTATTTTAGGTATAATTATTACATTAAGCAGGTATTTATCATTGTTTCATATTATTTATATTTTTCTTGCGTTTGAGTACTCATACGTTAAAACAACTTTTATTTTATTTTTGATTTGATTTCTTGTGGTTTTCGGCCTTGCCTAAAGTTCAGTAGTATATAGATTTGTTTATTCACCTAGTGCATATACTGAAACTATTAATTAATTTTGTTAATTTGGTATTTTCAAAAGTAAAGTTAATATTGTTGTGAATCTTGCCTTTTTTTTTATTATATTGTTGGTAAGTCGCAATATTTTATAGATATTTTAAGGGTCATGGTCAGGTATTATGACTTCCTGACGCCCACCCCCTCTGGTTATTAATTTGTGAGTAAATATTTCACTTTTACTTATTTGTCGAAACCCACAACCCTTACCGACTCGAGTTAAGCCGCCAAGGCCCAATTAAGGCTTTACAACAACCCTTTAAAATAAAAGGGCGTTTCAGTCTTTCAGATATTTTGAAAAAACTTAAATAAAGCATTTTTGAAAATGTCCTTTACTTTCTTGATTAAATTAAATTTTTAAGATCTGTCCTACACTGTATAATGTTGCGTATTAACTATGTTGTTTTCTTCATGACAACTAGATTTTTGAATAAATCCTTTGAAACAAATGTCACATTTAAATGATTTTTTATTACTGTGAATTATTAAATGTTTGCGTAAGTTAAATTTGTTATTAAATTTTTTGGAACAAATATCACAATTAAAATTTTTTGAAGAGTACTAGAAAATGTGTAATTTATCAGGGCAAAGGAACTTCATAATACGTAATGTGGAACAAATAAAGCCCCAGTACCGTTATGCAAAGGAAGGAAAATCTAAGAATTACAATAATGCTTTCCATTTCAAAAAGGAGGTAAAAACGCGTCTGCAAACAATTATGGCTACTCTAGACATAAATCGTCGTACTATTAAAACTACTTTGGAGAAATATCAGGACGGAATCATAGAACACGATCTTCGGGGAAAGCATGGTCAGCACAAAACAGTGGATCAGCGCATCAAAGACGATATAAAAGATCACATACATTCAATCCCAAGAATCGAAAGCCATTATCTGCGGGCTCACTCTACCAGATAATTTATTGAAGGTGGGAAAACTATAGCAGGAATATACCGTGACTATGTCGAAAAAGGCAAAATTGAAAAAAAGAAAATACAGTAACCTAACAATGTTCACTAAGATCTTCAATGGAGAGTTTAATTTATCTTTTTTTTGTTCCTAAGAAAGATCAGTGTGATCTATGTGTTTCCTTTGATAACTCTAAGAATGACGCAACTGTTACTAAAAACCTAACAGGAAAGTACAATCGCCACTTGAAAGAAAAAGTATTAAGTAGGACAGAAAAAGATAAAAATGATATAGATGAAAATATTATCATCACTTGCTACGACCTTCAGGCTGCTCTTACAACACCAAGAGGATAATAAGTATTAATATTTTATTATAAAACAAAATTGTCACTTCACAATATACGAACTCAAATCAACGCAAGCAATTTGTAATGTGTTGTATGAAGGAGAAGCGAATCGAGTCTCCAACGAAATCGCTTATTGTGTACTAAGATATATAGAGGAGAAAGCTGCTTGGGCCAAAGATCAATTAAATTTTATTTTTTATTCACATAACTGTTCAGGGCAGCAAAAAAATAAGTACGTTTTTATGATGTATATTGTATATGTAGGGGAGGGTAGTACTAAGTGAGACGGAGTACTAACTGAGACAACAAGAATAAATTTTCCGCTAAATTATTTCAACTGTCAGTGAGTTGTTAACATTCAGATAGCAAAGCCCTCTACGAATTTTTCGATTGTTTTGGTTGATTTTAGTGGTGTTTTTGATTAAAAACGAATTTTAAGGTAAGTTAGTTACTTTATTGTATCTATATATTATGGTAAGTAACATTTGTTTCGTAAAATATTGATGATATCATGTAACATTTATAGTATTTAGTTACTAACCTCACTTTCTCAATGATCATAGACATTAATATTGAAATAGATATATTGGTTTTGAGGGCATTCATTATGTGATGTTAGAATGTACTAAGTGAGACAATATATCTGGTACAAAGTGAGACAGTCTCAGTTAGTACCATAGTATAATTGCGCATAAATCAATATGTAAAAATTTTCATTGTTGTACTAAATTTATGGTGTTTCAAGAGATAAATTTGTTATAGATGCCGCGGAAACCTAAACCAAGAAAAATTGGCAATACAAGTGCTGAAACCATGGAACACGCTGTAAATTTAGTTTGTAATGAAAACTTATCACTGAGAGTTGCTGCTGACCGCTGTAATATAAAATTTCAAACGTTAGCCAGATATGTTAAAAAGAAGCGAGATAAGCCTGATGCTGTTATGGAACCAAATTATCGGCATAGACAAATATTTAAGCCAGAACAAGAAAGAATTTTTGCAGAATATCTAATCACTTGCAGTAAAATGGCTTATGGATTGACTGTAGAGAATACTAGAAAGCTTGCTTATGAGCTCGCAATCAAAAATGATTTTAATATCCCTCTCTCGTGGGAAAAAAATAAAATGGCTGGTGAAGAATGGCGTAGATCCTTTATGAAAAGAAATAATGATATTTCCATTCGCAAACCAGAAGCATGTAGCTTGTCACGTCTAACTTCTTTTAATCCACATAACGTTAAAATATTTTTTGATAATTTGCAAAAAATTTTAAAGAAATACCCTAGTTTGGCAGATGGCTCCCGTATTTACAATTTAGATGAAACTGGCACCCAAACAGTTCAAAATCCCAAACGAATTGTTGCACAGAAAGGAGTAAAACAAGTATATAAATCTACAAGTGGCGAACGAGGAGAAACAGTCACAATGTGTGGAATAATTTCGGCATCTGGAACATTTTTACCCCCGGTACTCATATTTCCCAGAAAAAACTTTAAAAATCATATGTTAAAAGATTGTCCGACAGGTGCTTTAGGCTTTGCAAACCCAACTGGATGGATGAATTCTAACATTTTCTTGGATGTCCTAAATCATTTTATTGCTCATAGCAATTCAACAAAAGAAAACGTGACCCTTCTTATATATGATAACCATGAAAGTCACATTTCTCTTAAAGTTGTAGAAAGGGCCCGAGAAGCAGGTGTTCAAATTTTGACCATTCCTCCTCATTGCAGTAATAAATTGCAACCTTTAGATATTTCCGTTTACGGACCCTTTAAATCATATTATAATACTGCATGTGACAAGTATATGCTACAACACCCTGGAGTACCCATGTCCATTTATGATTCAGCAGGCCGAATTGCAGAAGCACTGCAAAAGTCTTTTACACCAAGTAATATAGTGGCGGGATTCCGAAAGTCTGGTATTCATCCGTTTGATCCAGATGTGTTTAAGGACGCCGACTTCTTAACTTCGTTTGTTACTGATCGACCTTATTCTTGTGACCCAGAAAATCCAGAAACTGAAAATAAGGAAAATCAACCCGGTCCATCCCACAAGACTGACTTACCGTTATCAGAGGAAGAAGTGAAAATAAATAATGAAAATATTCCGCCTGACCTAAGGTTAACTGAAAAAACGCCTCCTAAAAATGCAAAAGTAGCTGAAACTAACTTCATTTCACCCGAAGATATTCAAGGATTTCCGAAAGCATTACCGAGAAAACAAATTAGAAAAGGAAGAGTAAGGGGAAAAAGTACAATAATTACTGAAACGCCCGAGAAGGATAAATTGATAGAAAAGGAAAAATCAAAAGAATTAACTCAAAAAGTTAAGAGAAATATAAGTGAGTTACAGAAGAAGGGACCTAAAAAACCATCTCACAAGATCAAGAAGGCAAAGAAACGGGATTCTACAGACACTGAGACTTCCGAACATTCTGAATATGAAACGTTTTCTGAAACTGAAGACTGGGTACCGGATGATGAAACTGAAGGTTCCGTTGTGACCAAAGAAGATATATTAACGAATAAATTTGTTGTAATTAGATTCCCAAAACAAATTTATTATGTTGCAAGAGTTACAGGAGTGGCTGATGATGAGTTTGAAGTGTCTTTTCTTCGTAAGAGTCTTAAATTTTCCAATTGCTTTCTCTTTCCAGATATACCAGATACCTCTTTTGTTACTTTAAATGATATAGCAATGGTACTTCCAGATCCTGATCCAGGCACAACAAAGCGGCAGTCTAAACTGTACAAATTCAGAATTAACTTCAGTTCAGTTAATATTCGCTAAAAAAAATATTTCATTTTTTAAACTTATGTTAGTCATGATTTTCTATGTCTCAGTTGGTACTTGTGTTAGTCTCACTTAGTACGCTTTCAGGTACTAAATGAGACAAATTTGTAATAATGAAAAATAAAGTTTTTTTTTTGTTATTTTTGTGGTTAATTCCTTTTTTGTTAATCATTTCGTAAGCGGGAAGATTATACTATTAAATGAAATAAAAACAAAATGCGTGTTAAGAAAAAAAAATAAATTAAAGCCAAAAATGTAAATTTCGTCTCACCTAGTACTACCTACCCCTACGCTCTTAGTAAATTTCGAAATGTTAAGTGAATTACGCATAAGTTTTTAATAAAAGGACATACCCAAAATGAAGGTGATATGGTACATTCTACCATCGAAAAAGAAAATGTTGATAAAAACTTTAATTTATATACAAAGATATGTTATTGAATTTCTTTCAAAAATTCATTAAATTGTTTATAAAATTTTACCACTTTTGGGTCATATTAACAACATAATTCAGAAAATTAAACTTCTTTGCCAGATCATATTGATTTGGATAGTTTACATGTAAAAAACATAAAATAGGCGTCTTTTCTCATTTAGTGAAAACTTGTCTACCATTAATAATAAGAAACTATTATAATGATAGTATTAGCGCTGCAGCAATGTCTAAAAGACAAAACAGGCAAACAAAATCATTTGCATTTAATTTAGTTTTTTGTTCTGTTTTAGTTTATATGGATGGTTGCTTTTATCTTATTTCCCAAGATTCAAGAAGAATTTTTTGTTTTTTGTTTATTTTGAAAAGTTAATTATTTATTGTGCAATTTCTGATTTTCATATTTTTATACCTGAAATGTAATGTTTGTGATATTAAAGTAACTTCCTCGAAAACAGATATATTTGGAGATAATAATTTATAATACGAATTTGTTTTTAAGGCATTAGTTAAACTTTAGAAATTAACATTTGTGTGATATTAGGATTATTTTTTATAGAAACTGGTAAATATTTGTAAAATAGATTGTACTTCGTATAGAACTAAACTAATATACATGCAAATAAGGAGGGTGGGTGGGGTTCTCCTCATCTGTAAGTTAAATAGCACTATCATCTATACTCTGCTTGGGGTTTCACTCGTATGGGGGTGAAGTGAGAGAACATCTGTTACTATTTTTGTATTGCTATTTATTTATGTTTCTTGGGAGTTTTAGTTAATATTATTATAAGGTTTGTTTCAACATAATGAAAAACCAGTTCATGTACTTTTAGGAACATGCGCTGTGAGAAATTAGCGTTCCAACATACTTTCGTAATTTGAACAATACATTAATATTAACAGTAATAATGCTAAGTTATGTGACCTATCCCGGGACCACTTGCGGCGGGCGCTAATACACCACCACCACCCCCCCAGGTAGAGGATTTCAACTCGTTTGCAGTAACCAATTTGCTTACCAAGACGTATGCGATCCTGCTTTATTTCAACAATTTTCTCAAAATGCTCCTCCAGGCTACCAAGTAATCTCGGTAGATCCATGTGTTTTTCCCGGTAAAAACGCACATAGGTACATAGTAAATAAAATATGCTACAAACCGTTTTCGACAGTGTGAACATATTGCAAATGTGCATCATGAAATGAATACGTACAAGCCACAAAACAGTAATGTAGGATCAATTGCTGTAGTCCTAAGTGGATTTATAGTAGAGTATAAAGTTTTGTGTGTGTTACCGACGTAGCCATCGGCGTCGACGTGCTGCAAGCTGGCCTGTGGGCTTAAATCAGCCTCTTCAACCTTCATTTATAATGTATAGGCCACAAACAGATTTTGCTGGAAATATAGTTAGATGTAACGATCAAGATTTTACGTGCGGTAGGCAACATTTTTAAGTGTCAGTATATTATGTAAATTTAACAATTTTAAGTCTTGAAAACCCGTATATTTTTGTTGTTGTGACCAGTTGTGTATACTAGGCTGTTTGAATCCCTAATACAAAAAATAAGAAATGTTGTACTATATAGTACAATTTTTATACAGAAAATATTTAATTAATGTGAAATGAAAATAGTATATAATAAAATAATAAGTATATGATTTAATAAAATACAGCAAATATAATTTCTGTTGTAGTACAGGGTGCGGCAGCATAACTTCCTTTTTTGGAATGCGCGCCATTAGGCGATAGGGATCGTAGCGTGGTGGGAGGGATCGTAGCATGCTGGGAGTAATTGCATTCGACAGGCGTGGCTCTAAAGTTTTATTTCCTTCCTCGTTAGTCGCCGTCATGCGTTGAAATAGTGAGGAGCGTGCGTTTGCCGTAGAGGCCTACTTTTCGAAAGGATCTTCTGTGATCGCGACCCAGCGCGCCTTCCGAAGTCACTTCAATATAGCCCATTGGGCCCTGTGCCGGAATGCAAATCAATTGTTACATGGGTCACTACGTTCAGACAAATTGGGAGTGTGGCAAGACGAAGAACTGGAGTTCGACGTATGAGAACACCTGAGAACATTGAGGCAGCGAGAGCTTCACTTCCATCCATATAAGTTGGTGATTATGCAGGAACTCTCCGAACGCGACTTTAATTCTAGTAGAAACGCATGTGAAGCGCTTCTCGAAAACGTTCCAGAGGACGCAATTGTTTTTTTAGCGACGAAGCTCATTTTCACTTGAATGGATGCGTTAATAAACATAACATGCGTTATCCCCTAGAATTGCATCAAAGGCCTTTGCATTCACCTATAGTCTCAGCTGAGATTATTGGTCCGTGGTTTTTTAAAGAAAATGAGGTCACAGTGACAGTGAATTCAGAACGATATGTGAATATGCTAGAGCAATTTTTTTTCCAACGACTTGATGAACTGGATTTAGGGGACATTTGGTCCCAATATGACGGAGCAACGGCTCACACTTCAAGGGCATCGATGGCTGTTTTGAGGGAATACTTCCCGGAGCGCCTCATCTCAATGAGGGGCGATTTGGAGTGGCCAGCCCGCTCCCCCAATTTGACACCGTGCGTTTTTTTTTGTAGGGTTTTTTGAAATCCCGCGTTTATGTCAACCGCCCAAGGACCCTACAAGACCTGAAGGCCAACATCCGGGCAGAAATTGCCAACATCCCAGTCAACCAGGGCACGTTGTAATACACGTGGATATTAATTTACTTTTTAACGTAGTTTAAATTAACCCAAATACAACGTATAAGCAACGTTATTATCTTCAATCAAATTGTACTAGACCACGTTACCTAATGTGTAATACACGTGGATATTGAGTTACTTTTTAACGTAGTTAAAATTAATGCAAATATAACGTGTAAGGAACGTTTAGTAACTTCTGTCAAATTTTATTTTATTTAATATCGTCAATTCGAAGTTTAGTTTGATACAAAGCAAAACAGCACTATTTTGATTTTGTACCTGTAAATTCATTAATAGTATAATATATAAATAATAGTTTATTGTACCTATAACAAAGACAAAAATATTTTTGTTAATACATATTAGAGTGGTCGTTAAAAATTAAATTCTTTCGGACGCCCAAAAAAATCTTTCCTTTTGATGATAAACTACAGGAAAAATTTTGCTTTTCTATTTTCGACAAAAAGAACACGTGCCGGGGGCCAATTAAAGTTCGATTTTCGACAAAATTATAGTTTTCTGAAATATTCGTCACAATATTTCAATTTGGACAAAAAATCATCAAAATAGGCGTATAGGAAATTAAATTCTCACAAAAGGGATTCTTTCGGTTTTAGATAAAGTTCATATCCATCGAGATAATCTCATTAGTAAACTTACAAACTTTATTGAGTCAGTTATTTTAGCTCTAAAAACTTTATTTTTTCTGATATATGAACAATTTTCTCAAAATATCTTGAATTTTAGATATTTTCTTGATATTTTGACATGGGTAATTGATTTTCAATTTGATGATTTTCAAATGAAACCTCTATCGGTATGTTATCTACGATTAATCTATAATGATATCGATATCGATATTTTTCTAAATTATCGACACTTCTAAAAATCTATTTACAGTAAACACATTATTTAGTTTAATTTGTTATAACTGTACTTTTGACATTATTGATTATAATGTGTTTACATGTTTGGTATTTCTGTGCTCCAAATTTAGTTTATTATTTGAGTCATTGAAATATTTGATTGTATCAACCGCAAAAAAAAACAAACAGTGTGAAACGTAATTGCTATAGTGTTACGCTCATTTGCATTTGTGAGGTTAGGTTATAAATCAAAGTAAAGCTCGAGAATTAGATTACAATCCACTGATCCTCTTTTACGAAAATTAGTCATTTAATCTTAAAATTTTTTTTAATTAATTTGATCTTTCTTATAGTTTAATAAAATCTGTTAAACAAGTATTGATCTCTTTTTAAAATTAACATGGCAATGCAAGACGAAACAGAAAATATATTTTTAATTGGGCATACTAATTCTCAGATTGATGGAAATCAATTACCATCCAACTTACAAGTTTTACAATGTTTATTTCATAATCTTCGAGTATTGAAGCATAATTTACATGATAGTAAGCAATTAGTTTATGATCGATTGATTATTTTTTGGCAAAGAGTGAAAATACCAATCCAGCAAAAATCTCGATGCATTGCAAAAATTGACCGGTTATATAATGAATGGCGCAGCTTACAAAAAAGCTCTTCAATAAGAGGAATTACCCAAATAAATAAAGAGGAAGGTTTTTCATCAAATCTCCAGAACTTATTCGACATTGCTCATCATGATGCTTTGACTATGATCGATGATAAGATTAAAAAATTTTTATTAAATCAACGTAAGCCTTGTCGTGTTGGATTTATCGATGAGATTGAAGATCCAATTTCTGGTAAATATTGAAACAATTTCTGGGTTCTATGGTTTATATTGCACGACTCATAATGAGAACCATTTGAGGATGTTCTTCGATCGAAAAATTTATTATAGGTTATTATTAATTTTTGAATTATTTTTTTTTTATTTTTTTTTTACAATGAAACGTCCATTATGAGTCGTGCACTTTTGGATTTTCAAAACTTTTTTCTGAATAACAATTTTTTCTTTTATTTTTCTTTTAGAAAGTTCTGAACCTAGTTCGCAAATTGAGTCAACAGACACAAGCTCTTTCAGTCAACAAAGCCTTCAGAGAGATCCCAATTTTGTATTGGAATTAGATGAATCACCACCATCGAAAAAATCTCGTGGAACAATCGATATTTTCACTCCAAAATTATGCACAATGTTGGATAAATGTAAAATCAGCGATCGTAATGCGACTGGTCTTTTGATAAGTTTTCTTGAAGCTGCTGATCTCGATGCTAGCCAATACATTGTTAATAGAACTTCAATAAAACAGAAGCGTGAAAAGTTTCGGGAAAAAAGAGCTGCGGAAATTCAGCATAGATTTAAAAATAGAGATCTCAGTAAATTAGTTATTCACTGGGACGGCAAACATTTACCTGACATTACTGGTAGAAGCTTTGTAGAGCGTCTTCCCATCATAATTTCTACAGAAAAAGAAACTAAAATACTATCGATACCTAAACTCGAAAATTCCACCGGTCGTGCAATGGCCGATGCAGTTTTTGATGTTTTGCAAGAATACGGGATTAGTGAATTCGTAGTTGGTTTGTGATGTGATACTACAGCTTCAAACACGTGACAATTTAATGGTGCAGCAGTGCTGATAGAACAATCATTGGAACTAGATCTCCTTTTATTACCATGTCGACACCATATATTTGAAGTTATACTGAAAGCTGTATTCGATTGTCAAATTTTCAATTTTTCCGGACCGAACGTGCCTTTATTTGTAAGGTTCAGGAAAGAGTGGGATAAATTGGACTTTACAAAATTTGAGTCTGGAATAAATGATCCGATAATCTATAATATTCTGAAAAATGACATTCTCGACATCCATGAGTTTGCAGAGACACAATTAACTTTAAATCATGACAGAGACGATTATTTAGAATTTTTAAAGTTGACATTGATATTCATTGGAGTAGTACCCGATAATGTTATGTTTCATGTTCCTGGAGCTATGCATCAAGCAAGGTGGATGGCCAAGGCAATTTACTCTCTAAAAATTTTTCTTTTGCGATCTACGTTTAAGTTGACTTCAAATGAAAAAAAAAAAGCCTTAGTATAGTTTGTGTTTTTATCGTAAAAATATATGTAAAAATATGGTTTATGGCATCATCGTCGATCAAAGCTCCCAATTGTGATTTTCAATTGATACAATCGATTTACAACTTCCAATCAATTGACAAAAAACTATCCTCTGCTGCTTTGAAAAAAATTTTGAATCATTTATGGTATCTCGCTCCAGAAAACTGTTTAATGGCATTATTCGATGACAGTGTTGATAGAGAAACGAAAAAAAAAAAAATGGTTCAAAAATTATTCGATACTTCTAATAACGAACTTGATTCCTCAGATGACAGTCAAATCTATAATTCAAAAAAAATGGTAGTAGCTGAAAAAGGTGTACCAAATTTATTTGACCACGGATTAGAACAGTTCGTTAATCCTTCTTCAATTAGTTTCTTTCTCAAATTGGGTTTGGATACAAGTTGGTTGAAAGATGATTGTGAGAACTGGTAAGAAAATATAAATTACCAGGTCTGTTTAAACGCTGTAAATAATTTACCAGTTGTGAACGATGTTGCTGAGCGCGGTGTGAAATTAATGCAAGAATACAATGATTTGTTTACGAAAGATGAAGATCAGAAGCAGTTTATTATTCAAATTTTGGATGATTACAGAGTTCGAAACATAAAAAATACAAAAGAAAGCTTACTCAAACCGTGGAATTGATAAATCAGTCTATGAGATATAAACTTGTACTTTTTCGTTTTGAAAATGAATGAATAATATCAAATATAACTTGGTAGTCATTAACTAGACCTACATTAATGAATAAGTGTATATAGAATTTACAAAATTGTTCATATTTCAGAAAAAATAAAGTTTTTAGTGCTAAAATAACTGACTCAATAGAGTTTATAAGTTTACTAATGATATTATCTCGATGGATATGAACTTTATTTAAAACCGAAAGAATCCCTTTTGTAGAGAATTTAATTTCCTATACGCCTGTTTTGATGATTTTTTTGTCCAAATTGAAATATTGTGACAAATATTTCAGAAAACTATAATTTTATCGAAAATTGAACTTCAATTGGCCCCCGAAAATAAAAAAGCAAAATTTTTCCTGTAGTTTATCGTCAAAAGGAAGGATTTTTTTGGGCGTCCGAAAGAATTTAATTTTTAACGACCACCCTAATACATATGCCGTACAATATGTAAATAAATAAAGCTATTGATGTTACTTATAAATCTTCAAAAAACTATTCAATAAATAAATTCAAATTTCGCGCGAAACTTGATTGGCAATCGACATTTGACATGATTTGTCATAGTATTTTTTTTTTCTAAATTTCTGTAAGATTGATAATATTTTAATTAAAATTTTTATTTTAGGATTCAATTGCATTTTAGCCCATTTAATTAAAATAGAGCAACAGAACAACCAAATAATATCTATTTTGAGACAAAAATCTGAAATATTTAGTACAATTCCTGAATGCATTAATGAATTACCATTAAAAAACATTGAAGAATTGACTAATTTTGAAACAAAAATTTCATCAGAGGAAGAGTTTAAGTCTTTGGTAGGTAGTACACATAAAACATTATTCAACATTTTTATTAAATACCTATGCAATTTTTGTAGGTTTCTTATTTGGCACAATTTGGAGGGGAAGCAACTGTTACTCGAACAAACAAAATTTATTTATTTAACTTTTGTGGGCATAACAATAAACAACCATTTACAAATTTGAAATTAAAAGATGCAATAACTCGTAAGTAATACTGTCTAAAATTTTAAATTTACTTCTAAATTATTATTTACCTAACTTTGATAAATTTTTGTGACATCAATAAATCTATTGATTATTTTATAATAAAAAGTGTGCTTGTCTAATGGAGATTACTCATCATCAGTTCCGACTTATAGATTACTAAACTACACAAACTATAATATAAAATAGAATAATGTAGGTGTATTAATTGTTTCAGAGTCCGTTCAGCGTAAGGAAAAGGCAGCTTCTAAACATGATATTGAACAATGCATTAAGAATTGGTTGAAGTATGCTCCAAAGCGCATCCAGATCGCCAGAAGTAAAGGGGAGAGAATTTAAATATTTTTTTATGTGCAGGTGCGGACGATTAAGAAATAATATTTTTTAATTCAATTAATGGTTTAACGTGTTTCGAAAACGTAAGCAAATAGTTTCTAAATGGCAATTAAGTAGAAGAGTAAAACATCAAGTTCAAATAGAGTTACAGAAATTTAACAATTTAAGAGATAACCATAATCCTAGTGACACTAGTTCTCTTTGTATTAATGTTTGTTCAGAAGATAATGACCTAGATGTAACTAAAATAGATCCTATTCCAAATATTTTAACTTCCAGTTTAGAATTTAGCGACGAGGGTTCAGTAGTATTGGAAAATGATTTACTATCATCTGATGACAATGACATCTCTCCTAAATTTGAACACGATTTTTCTATTACTCTTGATTTGCAAAGTAAATTAAAAGATTGGGCTCTCTCTGATAACATTTCACATTCTGCTGTTACTAGCTTATTACATGATGCATGATTATCATTCAGAACTTCCATTATATTGTCGAACATTATTAAAAACCCCAAGACAAATTGAAACGAAGCATTTGGAAAACGGGGAATATATACATTTTAATCTAACAAATACCTTAAAACAAATCTTAAATAAAAATGGTAGTTCATGATCAACCGAAATATCTCTAAGTTTTAATATTGATGGATTGCCACTCTTTCATAGTTCAAATACACAATTTTGGCATATTCTCTGCCTTTTAAGAGATAAAAATTTAAATTTTAAACCATTTGTAGTAGGTATATTCTGTGGAAGTGGTAAACCTACACCACTTTATTTATATTTAGAAGATTTTATTAAGGATGTTTCAGAATTACTTACTAATGGTATTATACATAACATGATTAGGTATTCTATTACAATACATAATTTTATCTGTGATGCACCAGCCAAAGCATTTGTAAAGTGTGTAAAGTCTCATGGAGGTTATTCATCATGCGACAAATGTACAGAATATGGGGATTATGTAAATGGCAGAGTAGTTTTAGAAAATTTAAATGCTCCACTAAGAACTGATGATTCATTTAGTGAACAAATTGATGAAAATCATCACTTAGGCATTTCCCCCCTAACAAATTTGAATGTTGGTTTAGTGTCACATTTTGTAATAGACTACATGCATGCAGTATGCCTTGGTGTAATGAAAAAGCTTCTTAACTCCTGGGTTGGTGGCTCTCTAAAGGTTAGACTCCAAGCTAGGGTTGTTAATAACATAACTGAATATATTATATCTCTAAGAAATTTTATTCCGGGAGAAATAAATAGAAAACCTAGAAGTCTTTCAGATTTACAACGATGGAAGGCAACTGAATTCAGAACTTTTTTATTGTATATAGGCCCAATTGTGTTAAAGAATATTGACATAGGAGTGTATGAACATTATCTTTTATTTCATAGTAGTATTTTCATTCTCAGTAATTCAAAACTCATACAGCGTTTTGGAACAGATCAAACAAAAAAATTATTACATACTTTTATTACCCACTGCAAAGAAATATATGGATTGGAATATCTTGTATACAATATTCATATTTTAAGTCATTTAAGCGACGATGTTAAAAGATTCGGACCTCTTGATTCGTTTTCGGCCTTTCCATTTGAGAATTATTTGGGACAAATCAAAAAGTTTATAAAAAGTCCCAATAAACCTTTGTAACAGATTTATAACCGTCTTGTTGAATTAAATAACTCAAATAAAGTTTCCTCTGAATTGAAATCTGCCCAATTCCTATATGAGCACATTCAGGGTCCAATATTAAAAGACAATATGATAAATGGTAGGTATTTTCAATATTAAAAAATAATTTTGACAAATTACGTTTTAACTAACAACTCATATTCAGTTGCTAATAGTTTCTGTATAACATCTCAAGACGTCGTCATAGAAATTCATAATATTATTAAATGTAATAATAAGTGTTTATTGGTAGGAAAAGAATTTTTGTCCAAAGAACAACTTTATAATTATCCATTTGATTCAAAATCTCTTCATATATATGTTTTAAAACAATTGTCTGAATTGAAAATGTGGACATTTAACATTAAGAATATGTCATCAAAATGTTTAGTGTTCCCTTTTTTTGAAGGAACATGGGTCTCATTTCCATTAATACATACTGTGATTTTTAGTTCTTTTTAAAAGCTGCGGCTGCATTTTTGCATTTATACCTTGATCTATATTACATATTTTTATCTATATTTTTTCTTAGTCGTTCGGATCTAGAGTTCTTAGTGCTATATACTTTTTAACTTTGTTTTTTTTTATTCTAATAAAAATTACTTTTTGTAAAAAAATTGTTTAATTCCCGTCAAATATTATGACGTTATTTTCACGTTATACATTTTGACGTTAAATCCACGTTATGCATTCTACCGTTGCATGCACATTGTGTTACTAACGTTTATTACACGTTACTTATACCAACATATTTTCCACGTAGTTTAAGAAACGTTGTTTAAGTGGTGCAAAACTACGTAATTAGCCATGTTGAAGTTACGTCGTTTGGCAACGTTACGTGGTGGTTTTTACAACCTTTTATTCACGTAATTATAACGTGTCTTGGTTAACTGGGATACACGCCCCTATGCTGGTAAGAGTCATGACAAACGCCAGAAATCGACTTATTCAGTGTATGAACAATGGGGGGCGTCACCTGCTTGATATGATTTTTAAAACCGTGTAAAACAAAACTTAAGATATTGCACCTTCATTATAAAAAAAAAAATAAAAAAACTGATTCTTAAAATGGGTTTTATTGCGTTTTGTAAAAAGGAAGTTATGTTGCCGCACCGCCCCCTCTATTATTAATTTATACCTACTAGTGATATAACCCTGTTTATTGCTTGGCTAGTGTGCGAAACCAGTCACAACAATAAAAGAAGTACGTACTTATTTTTAGGAATTAAAAATTGTTTAATTTACATAAAAACTTCCTACTGCACTTGTTTTTAATAGTAAACAATAAAATTTTAGTATACTGGATGGGTAAAGGGTATATCTTCATTAAAAAAAAGTGTAAAAGCGAAAGTTGTTAGACCAGGAGAGGCGCACAATCTGAGTGTATTTTTATTTATTGGCTCTGAAACGTGATGTTTAAAAAGTTTTTTTAATCTTCCTGTTTATTGATTGATGTTTGCATGTGGATTACCTTGAGTATTTTAATAATATATGATTTTAGCATTTTATACAGGGTAGCTTTAGAAATATGAACAATTTCCTTGTGACATGATTTTTACGGAAAAGTGGTATACTCCTTAAACACAAGAAAATGTCAACCAATAAACGAGGTGATCCATTAAAAAAAAAACAAAACTTTGGTAAACTGCACGATTAAGAGTCACTCTGTATAAATTAAAATCAAATTCAAATTGTGCTCCTTTCCTGGCCCCAAAGATCTTCTGCAGCTACATTTTTGTCCATCTATTTTCTATCTTTTTAACTCAAACACTAACGGCCCACCCTGTAGATACAGGGTTTTTCTTTTTTATTTTCTTATAGTTTTTAAAACTTTTTTGATGGGTAGTTGATTGGGACAAGAACATAGAAGAAATGTAAAATTTTTATGTTTTTTCCGAAAGAACGAGATTTTATTTAAAAATATATGTAAAATTTTAACAGGTTGTTAATATTTGCCATTGGGCATAAATGTGTTGCTGGCATCTTCATAGTTCGAGATCCTAGCACGTGATTAGTACTTCGTCTTCCTGTTGTTTAATCAAAATGCAATTGTTATAGATTAATAATATTAATATAAAAATACGTTCCTGTGGATTGCTTATCAAAGTATCGCCGCAAGTGTACATGCCGGTTTAAAAAAATACAGGTTAAACCAGACCTATTTTTTAAATAGATCACCCTGAATATTTTTAGGTTACTTAATTCTTTTTTAAATTTTAGTGTGAATTTATGTTTCACATTCTATAGCCATATAGAATAATAGTTAAAAATCGCTTTTTCCAACTTTGAGGTCTTAAGGTCTATGCCCACTAGGGTGGGCCGAAAAATTTTTATTTTGAATTTCAAATGTGGCTAGCTAGCGTAGAAAAGTTGTGACTTGGGTCCCTTGTTTTCCATATTTTTTTTTCTTTTTTTAATTCATATTTAGCCGGCCCCCTGAGGACTTAAAATTTTGAGATTTTAATTTTTCAAAAAACAATCGTGGCTAGTTAGAAAACGTTAACTAGTCACCTCCTTATTACACAAAAAAAAATCATGAATATATTTCAATCTTTAGCCCAGCCCCTTTGATGAAACATAATTTAAACACGTGCGTAATGCATCTGCGCAGCGCACTGGATGGTTGTTTGATTGGGTACTTTTTTATTACCAGCAATTGGTCTATATTTATAAGTTTTCTCAAGTTCTTACGTTGACGTTGTTGTGTCTTAGCCAGTGGAATTGTTTAAATACGTAAATCGAAAACTTGTGTGTTCTTTAAAACTGTTTATTTAGTGAACAATATGGCAAAACAAACACGTGCGGGTTCGAGTATTTATTTATTCGAAACAGAGAAAGATATTATTCCAGAAAAAACTATTATGTTGCAGACTTATGAAGATGTGATATGTTCATTTTACAGTATTCGTGCAAAGTTAGATAAATTTAAAAATGATGCCAAACGATTATTTGATATTTGTTCCTGCAAATGTACGAACAAAATTTCTTGCAAATGTGACAAAACTCGAAAGATTCCAGATATAGAATGGCCTTTTATAGAAAATCAAAGAAATAAAAGGAAAATGACAATCGGTAACAGATAAAAAAGTTACGGCAAAGCTTAAAAAAGAATTGAAAGAAAACTGAAAGATTACCAAGAAAACTCTACTAATAATAACGAGTTCAAAATGTGTTGCCAAGAGCCTTTAGCCGGTCCCAGTGAAATTCAGCATAGCAGCAGGGCTACTGAAAGTTCTACGATATTCAATAAAAATTATAGTGAGACCTCTGCGAGCTCAGATACAAATACTGACGAAGATTTTGTATTAGAAAAGCAACCAAAACCAAAGAAGCAAAAGAGGATGTCTCAAATGAGGCATTCGTTGTTACATACTGCAAAAATCGCAGACCTGACAGATGTCTCTAGTCGCACTGCAGCAAAAATTGCGAGTGTCGTTTTAGAAGATATGAAGCTCATTACGAAAGACGATATAGTAAAAGTCATCGACAAGAATAAGATTCGACGAGAAGTAAATAAAAATTGACTACGGCTACAAGAAGCGGAAACTAAAAGAAACGTTTTCATTAAAGATCTATATTTTAATGGGAGAAAAGACCAAACCATGTTCCAGGAGAAGAGTCGCCGATTTATTAAAACGGAGGAGCACATTGCCCTAGTCGAAGAACCTGGAAGTTTATATTTCGGACATTTAGCACTTACGCAATCACGAGTGATAGATATTGTCGAGGCAATTGTGAGCGACATGAAAAACCGAGGCATAGAATTAATGCTATTGAAGGTTATTGGATGCGACGGAACGAATGTCAATACAGGTTGGAAAGGTAGAGTAATTCGACAGTTGGAAAATCAATTAGGTAGACCTCTTCAATGGAGTATATGCCTTTTGCACGCAAATGAGCTACCATTAAGGCATTTACTGCTAAAACTAGATGGTTGCACCAAAGGCCCATGCACTCACTCAGGACCAATTGGTTCCCTTCTACCTGCTTGTGAAAAAATTACCGTAGTTAAATTTTAACCTATTCAAACGGATTTGCCACAGGTAAATGAAAATGATCTAAGTACCGATCAACAATACTTATTCCAAATGTGTGAAGCAATTGGGGTAGGAATATGTTCAACAAGTTTAGCAGAAAAAATCTTGCTAAGATGGCACACGACGGCAAATCGAATTTTAAGATTATATATTGCAACACCAGATCCAACAGAAACTTTCCAGATACTTGTTGAATTTATAGTACAGGTTTACTCTCGAATGTGGTTTGAAATAAAGACTCAACCATGGTTGCAAAATGGTGCAAGACATTTGTGGAAAATGACTAACGTATCCAGAAGACTCCCAACGACATAAAAGTTATTATAGATAAAGTAATTCAGGACAATGCCTATTTCGCACATCCCGAGAATATTCTGATGGCAATGTTGACCGATACACGGAAGCACATTAGGGAATTAGCTGTCAGAAGAGTCATTAAGGCCAGAAAACTTGGAATAAAAAACGTATTTTTAAAATACCAAAAATTAACTTTGACTCCCAAGACTACATTGATCTTTTTGACTGGTCGAACTGTACTGTTAGTGAACCACCCCTCACCAAAGATATGGCTGAAGAATAGCTTTCAGACATTATAAAAAGTGAGATATTACGTTTTGAATATTTTCCATGCCACATTCAGGCAGTCGAAAGATATGTTAAAGCGACAGATGCGTCTTTGAAAGTGTGCGGAGAAAAATCCAGAGATAGCTATATGAAAGCGAAACTTTCCAGATACTTGTTGAATTTATAGTACAGGTTTACTCTCGAATGTGGTTTGAAATAAAGACTCAACCATGGTTGCAAAATGGTGCAAGACATTTGTGGAAAATGACTAACGTATCCAGAAGACTCCCAACGACATAAAAGTTATTATAGATAAAGTAATTCAGGACAATGCCTATTTCGCACATCCCGAGAATATTCTGATGGCAATGTTGACCGATACACGGAAGCACATTAGGGAATTAGCTGTCAGAAGAGTCATTAAGGCCAGAAAACTTGGAATAAAAAACGTATTTTTAAAATACCAAAAATTAACTTTGACTCCCAAGACTACATTGATCTTATTGACTGGTCGAACTGTACTGTTAGTGAACCACCCCTCACCAAAGATGTGGCTGAAGAATAGCTTTCAGACATTATAAAAAGTGAGATATTACGTTTTGAATATTTTCCATGCCACATTCAGGCGAAACTTGACGCAAGAACAGACTTACCAAAATTTGATAATAAAGGACAATATTATACTACAAGATGAATAGCTTATAGTAGGAGGCATCGGTGGGTGGGGGGATGGGTGAGTGGGTGAAACTCGAGGTGCGGCCACCTCCTCGTGGTGAGTTCTGGGTTGATTTAATATTCAACTAAAAATGAATAAATATTTAATTACATATTTTCATATTGTGAATATTGAATTAAGCTAAGAGCTGCACAAAATAGAATTTTTTAAGTAATATTTTTTTTAAACAGGAGCGGGGCTGGACGAAATATTAAAATATTTTAATCATATTTTATATAAAACTTATTAAAGCAGTAAAAAGTCATTTGTGCACTAGCCTTGGTAGATTTTAGGATTTTTTTGTTTGAGCCCCAAGGGGCCCGGCTAGAATATTTTAAAAAAATTTCATTTTTGGTATAAAACATAGTCACAACCAGTCACAACTTTTCCATAATAGCCCAACTTAAATTTCAAAAAATATGTTTTTTTTTCTAATTTTCGGCCCACCCTAATGCCCACTATACCGTACCATACTATTACCGTGCCCGGACCTGATTTTTTTTTGTATAGATTCAAATGAGGATGGTGTTGGTCGATTCCGGGCCGGTCTAGTGGGTATTGTCTCATTTAAATCTATACGAAGAATATGTTTCTGCCTATGCCGGTACGGTCACGGTCATAGTATGATCCGGTGTAGTGGGCATTGGCCATTAAGGTTTACATGGACCCACCTACTAAGCGGTTTCTGACTCGTTAGATGGCATTACTGTATTAACCCTACACAGGATATTCGACAGGATATTCGTCACACATGTTATTTTTGGCTGTACTGCGCACCGCATCAGTTTAGCTACAACCTTACTGAATGAGTCTATACAGTCGAAAATTCAGTATGCGGCGATTTGTACCGGCTATTTTGTTTAGCTGTGTTCGGTTGCACGTAGGTACATTGCCTATGCAAATCTGCGTCTTTTTAACTCGATATTTCTTAGTTTATCGATTTTAGAATTATTTTTGCTGGCTTTTTCTATTGTAAAGGTAAGTACTTTTTGGTTTCTTCTATTTATTTATAAGTTTCGTTGTTGTAAAGCAGTAAATTCTGTAATAAAATTAGGTCGTATCATATTGGCTACATCGTGTAAACTCCAGTAAAAATTTCATTATATTTGTTTCGAGGCTTTAGTTCAATTTCAAAGATTTTTTTTACTTTTTAGATGGCAAATCGACTAAAATGGACAAGACGACTTACTGAAAAGGAGTTGAAGGATGCTGTAGCCCGTTGTGTAGCCCACTTATCCGACAGTGAGGATGATTTTGAGGTAAATTCAGATGAAGATCTGGATGACTTTGCTCCTGATCAAATTGAGTCTACTCCTGATCAAATTGAGCCTGTAAAACTACCACTGCAGTTTGAAGATGATACCATAATTTTTCCTGATGGAGATATTAAGCAGGAAAACCAAGTTCAATAGAGTGCAACCACGTCAAATCAAACTCCCGAGGAACCACAACAGGAGGCAGGTAATTTAAAAAAGAAAATGTCCAGTCTTTTATGGCGTAAGCAAAATCTTGTTTTGAGTGAAGAGGCTTTATTATTTCGAGGAAACTCAACATTGCCTTAATCAATTAAGGAGCTTGAAACACAATTTCAGTTCTTCAAATATTTTTTATGACAATTTATTTAAACAAAATTGCAGATGAATCAAACCTTTACTCTATCCAAAAAGATCCTAATAAAGCAGCCAAATTACTGCAGCTGATATAAAACAGTTTCTTGGGATCTGCATATACATGTCAGTTGTTCACATGCCCAACGTACGAAGCTACTGGTCAACAAAACTAGGCTTTCCCCAAATCAAAGAGACTATGAGTCAAAATCGCTTTGAATTTATTCGAAAACATCTGCACTTCAACGATAAGATATTACCCCGAGAAAGTCCAGACCATGATAAGTTACATAAGCTTAAATCTGTTATAGATGCTCTAAATGTCAGATTTCAGTCAGTACCTTTGAATAAATGTCTTTCTGTAGACGAGCAACTTTGTGCTACTAAAGCAACAATATCTTCCGGCCAAACCACACAAGTGGGGTTATAAACTGTATGTGTTATGCGGAAGTGACGGCTTCTCGTATAATTTTGAAATATATACTGGCAACGAAAATAATTCAAAATTTTGATTAGATAGCGAGCCCGATTTAGGTTCTAGTGCCAATATCGTTGTAAGGCTATGATTGTTCCTTCAAATCAAAACTACAGAGTCTATTTTGACAACTTTTACACATCAGTTTCCCTGCTTGCATATTTAGGTAGCAGAGGAATATACTCGCTGGGTACGGTTCGACGTCCAAGGATTCCAAATTGCAAGTTACCAACTAAGGTAGAGTTAAGAAAAAAAGACAGAGGTACTTCAGAAGAGTCTGTTTGTAATGCTGATGGAGTCGATATATCCTCAGTAATATGGTTAGATAACAAACCAGTCACTTTTTTATCAAAATTTAAAGGCAAAACGCCTCTAACTGAGGTAAAACGATGGGACAGAAAGCAAAAAAAAAATACATACAAATTGAGTATCCCAGCTTGGTTCCAGAATAGAATACCCACATTGGATGGGTGGATGTCATGGACAGCTTTATTGGAAGATACACAATTAGGCTAAGATCAAAAAAATGGTACATAAGACTTTTTTACCACCTAATTGACATGGCGCTTGTCAACACATGGCTGCTCTATAGACGGGCACAGAACGAAACAGAAAAGTTGATGTTTCAGGTTCATGTTCGTCTCGAAATAGCAGAGTGCCTTTGTAAGGCTGACAATAGCAGTAGAAAACAAGGCAGGCCTTCCAAGGAATCAATTGAATCAATGCTGACAGAAAAAAAATCTACAGTCTTCTCTCATGTACCACCCAAAGACGTTCGAACAGATTCGGTGGATCATTGGCCAATATACGATCAAACAAGACAGAGATGTAAATTTCCCTCGTGTTCTTCATTTTCTTATGTTAAATGCTCTAAATGCGGAGTACATCCATGTTTAAATAAAAACAAAATTGCTTTGTCTTATTTCATAATTAGTAACATGCTTAATACTTTAATGCTTAATGTAAGACTATATTTTTGTCAAAATAAACAAAAATTTTAATCCTAATTTTTTTAAATTATTTTTCCCTACATCCTTGAAGAGAAACAAGCCTAAAAAACATTGTTTTGTTTAATTTTAAAAAATTGAGCAGTGCAGGGTTAAATATTACGGATGATCTTACATAAAAGAAACCTGTAATTGTAAATTATATTCTTAGTTCCGCTTTTATTTGTTAGGTGGAGAAATCGAATTTTATTTTCCGAAGAATTAACCAATTAACAGTGTTATCATATTACGATACACTTATAAACTAGGGCATACTATTCTAGCTTTAGTGTTGAAGGGTGAATTAATTTGTGAATTTATTTTTAATAAAACGATTTATATTTTTATTGTTTGTGCCTTACACACTTGGATATCTTGTTTTAGGGTTGAAAGGTGAAATAATTTGTGAATATATTTGTAGTAAACTACAGAATTTATACTAAATGTATTTGTACATATGCACAAAAAACTTTATGTGGCATTTTTTTCATTTTTCATTGGCATAAATACTTTTTTCTACGTTCATGCAAAAAACAAAACTTTATTGAACTATATTTAGTGAAAAAACTGGTTCTTTATTGCACTAGTGCAATAAAAATTTTATTGCACTCATCTGTCGTTTTACTACAGCGTTTTATGATCATGACAAACATAAATATTCAAATCAACGCCAAATATTTAGTCCATTTTCATTTTCTGTGTTACGTTTTAAAAACAATTGCATATTTTATATTATTTTCAATCATTTAATAAATAAATTAATAAAAAAATGTATTTTATTAAAAATGTCATTACAAATTATGAACACAAAAGTAAATAAATGCCTCAAACAAAGGTACACGATCACGGCTACTATGATTTGGATAATACAACTGCAGTTCTATAAAACATTTTTTTGTTTTTGCATGAACGTAGAAAAAATATTGTATGCAACTCGTGCAAAAAGTGTTTATTGCACGCGACGTGAAATTGTCCAACGAGGCTGTTACATTCTTCCTAAACCAGCAGGTACAAAAGTGCCCAAATGAGATGTTGAAAATTTGCATCTTTTGGGAAGAGTGCCCAGATCAAGGATCGATTTCAGGTAGGGATTTATAAAGGGTCGTAGGGGATTAACTTGGTGCCCAAATACAATACGCCCAATTCTGCCGTACCATATTTCTGAATACTTTTTATTTATGGTACAAGACAGTGTAAGAATAGTTAAACAACAGCAACTATACGATGCACCAACATTCTGAAAGAAAGATAACTGTTAGATAAGCTTTAGAGGCTCGTACAGCTTCAAAAGCTAAAAATAAGGACAAGTCTCTTGAAATGCCGAATTGCCAAATTACCATCGCTTTATATCAGACAGTTGTTTTTGGAATCGCTGTTTTTAAACTCTGGCTGGAGTTTAAAAAAATTATAAAATTTATTATGAAGATAACCACTTAAGGAGGTCCTTTCGCCACCAATGTTAAATAAAAAATATTAGATTATGACAAATTTATTTTTTTTTCTTCTAATAGTTGAAGTCCTTATTTATCTAATGTTGAACTTTTAACTATACATTACCGTGCAAATTTTTGAGAATTTTTTTTTAAATGTGAGTATTTGTACAGTGTCGTACGAGAAAATAAGACCTCAACAACAATTCTCGAATTATATTATTATTTATTGATTAGATGGAGTAGAAAAAAACTAAAAATAGAGTTTTTGAAATATTTAGGTTTTGTTTTTTACAATAAAATATATAGGTTACCTTGGAATTTATTGAGAAATTAATATTAAAAAAAAATTTGAAGTAACCTAGTTGAAAATTTTTTGTGATTTTTTAATATTAATTTCTAAATAAATTCCACGGTAACCTATATATTTTATTGTAAAAAACAATACCTAAATATTTCAAAAACCTTATTTTTAGTTTTTTTCTACTCCATCTAATCAATAAATAATAGTAAAATTAATTATAATTCGAAAATTGTTGTTGAAGTCTTACTTTCTCGTAAGACACTGTACAAACACACATTTTTAAAAAAAAATTTTCTCAAAAATTTGCACGGTAAGGTATAGTTAAAAGTTCACTACTAGATAAATAAGGACTTCTACTATTAGAAAAAAATTAATTTTAATCATAATCTAATATTTTTTATTTAACATTGGTGGCGAAAGGACCTCCTTAAGGCTATGTCTAGGAAATACTTTTACAAGAAATTCAAAGAAAATAATGTATCTATATTAGGGTGATTCATTTTCGCAAAGTTTTTTTTTTTCGGTGCTCAAGCAAAATATTAATCTACATATAGAAAAAAAAAACTCACGAGTTCTTAATATCAATTTTAAGTACTTACTATTTAAATTTAAAGTTTTACTATTTAAAATGCAAGTAAAAAATTTCGAATGCTTACCCACCTTTTACAATAATGCAAATCGGTTTGATGGACCTTGGGAATTTCATGCTCTTCGAAATTGCCTCAGTTTTTTTGTGTAACTCGCACTGGTTCACCAGTAGAAGTCGTCAAAGTACAGTTTTAGGAAGAAACATTTTTTTTCAATATTTTTGAGCAAACCGCCAAAAGTAGGGAGAAAAAAGGACTGACTTATAAAAAAAGTTATCCGACCAATATTTAATGAATTTACAGCCATTTTTATACCTGAAAACGTAAAAAATTGATAAATACTAACTCAAATGTTATTTAGATTAATTTTTTCTATTGATTACCATTATATTTCCCTATACTAAAAACCTTTTTAGAAATATTTAGAAATATTATGATTTCTCACTCATAATGAATATAATTTCGAAGGTCCATCAAACCGATTTGCAATATTGTAAAAGGTGGGTAAGCATTAGAAATTTAAAAAAAAATTTACATGCTTTTTAAATGATAAAACTTTAAATTTTTATAGTAAGTACTTAAAATTGATATTAAGAGTTCAAACTTGGTGAGAATTTTTCTTTCTATATATAAATTAATATTTTGCTTGAGCACCGAAAAACAAAAAGAAAATTTTGCGAAAATGAATCACCCTAATCTATATATAAAAAAAAAATCTATATATACACTTAAAAAAGATCAGTATAATACTTGTTGCTTTCACAACACTGGAAATCTTCCGGCGGCTAAATATATTGAACATAGAAATCAGAATGATCAAACCCGCAGAGAAAAAGAATTTGATAAACAGAAAGCTATAGAACGCGAATGTATTTCATTGTGTGTAGAATCTAGGTCCTTTTACTAGGAGACAAAATTGTGTAATTACAATTTCACAGTGTATGGCATGAAAACCTATAACGTTACCTGTTACTGATTTTCAGAAGATCAAAACAATGAGCTTAAAACATCAACTTTAATTTCGTGCATACTACATTATTTAGAAAAAACGCATCAATGATTACTTACTCTCACGGATACACATATCAGAATCGTAATAATGTAATGGCTAATTCACTTCTTAACTTTTCCATCAAGCACCAAACGATCATTTTTTAAAAGTATTTAGAAAGTGAGCACATTTTTATGGAGTGTTATTCAGTACATGCGACTATGAAACGAAAATTGAAAAATCGTGAAATACATTTACTCAGCGACCATCTATCTGTAATCAGATAAGCAGGTCAAAACCCTTAATATTTTCAGACCATGATGTAGCTTCTTTCCCAACTTTTTCCTGACTGAACATTTCAAATACCCTTTGATTCGCCCCGGCAAACAAAGAGATGATTCAACGGTTACCGATATAAAATCGATAAAATATGAAAACGCATAAATTCAAGAAAAACTAGATTATATTGCTAAGAAGGATCTATCCGTGAGAGCCAAACACATTTCAGTTATTACTGAATATTCCAGTTTGCATACTCAAAGATGTAAAATTCATGCAAACCAAATGAAAACATCTCCAGAAAATTAAAGTTAATCAGGAAAATCCACCATTTTAACGGCAATTTGCCGCACTAAAACATTTTTTTCGCCATTGTGCTTCTACTTTAATCGATTAAAAATAATATAATAATTAGTTTTATTATGTTACTTCCGTACTTTGAAAATAAAGTGTATTACTTTGCGTTTTTAGTTTCATTTATTTTAATCATAATTAAATCAAAACCTAAATATCATTTCCTCCTATCTCTAAAACAAATAATAAAAATATTAGAATTTATTTAACTTCTTTTATATGAACGCAATACAACAACAGTTTCGTTTTTTTCCTGAAAAGTTAGCCTAAACTGACAGATTTTCAAATAAGAAAAAATATATCAAACAGAAAGCTTTATTTAGCTATTGCACAATACAACAAATACATGTCGGGCATTAATCGTTAGGATCATATAAATTCGTACTATCTTTGCACAAGAAAAATGTTAAGATGGTACCAAAATTAGTTCAAGATTTTTATTAATTGATATTACTAAACTTGGATTATTTATATCAAAAATATTCCAATCACAATTTGACTGTATGCATTTAGATTCGAAGTAATACGACAGTAACTGCAAATAGATGATGAAACAAATATTAACAACGAACAAATAACGTATTAAACAAAAAACTGCAGAAGGAGATACAAAGAGAAAAAGATGCAGACAATGTGCAACAAATAACAAAAGAAAGGCAACGAGTGGTAAAACGCTGGTGTACTATGGTGTACAAGCAATCTGTACTATGGGTACAATTTATGTATTTTTTGTACTATTTCTGTACTATTTATGTACTATTTGTGTACTATTTGTGTACTATTTGTGTACTATTTGTGTACTATTTGTGTACTATTTGTGTAATATTTATGTACTATTAACCCTTTCGGTCACCGCGTCGTCAATTGATAACACCCAATTTCAACATCCAGTATAGCATATAAATGTTTGTCAATACCATTTAGTCACGCTGTCGTCGATTAAATACACCATTTAGTACCGAATGCGAGTGCGTTGATACCATCTAGTGGCGTGATCGTAAAATACAAAAAAAAATTTACAGGTTTCTGGTGATATAATAATGCGCACTGTTTAGTGTTTGACAACAAATAGTGTCGGATCGTGTTGACAACAGTGTCTAGTTTTGTGTGAAATAAATCAAATTCCAGCTTGTAACCCTATAAGTGAAGAATATTTTTCCAAATTTGGGTGTAGTCAATTGACGACAGTGTGACTATAAGGATACAGACAAGCAAGGTAACATAACCCAAAATAATTCTAAATTGTCAATAAATTCATAAATAACTATGCAGTTTATCGTAAAAAATGAACTATAAGAGGTCGTTGACCTATGAAGAGTTATTACAGCTGGCTGAAAAACATTCGCATATCGAAGACCTGAGTGGTGAAGAAGAAGTTGCCGGAATAGATGAATATTCTGAGCCTGAGTCAGTATCTGATGACGATGGTATTGATGATGAACGTATGTATTTTCGAATTTATAGTGAGTACAGTATGAATAATTTTTTTATAAAATCCTAGATTCCGAAAAAGAGGTGGTGGAAAGCACTAAAATGTCTACCGAACCTCAGCCTGGACCAAGTACAAGGTCAACTTCCACTGATAAAAAAGAGACAAAAAAGGACTTCATTGCAAGAATTTCGGTGACCCCTAAAGAAAACATTGGCTGGAGAACAGGAGTCAAATTTATAACTCCAGTCATCAGGTGGTTTCAACGAAAAGCAGAAGATGTTGTTTTTTTTTACTAAATATTTTAGTGACCAGTTGTTTGAGGAGATGGCTGAATATACCAATCTATATGCTGCACAACAGCTCCAAAGATTTACTCCCACAGACATACAGGAGATGAAAACTATGGTTGGTATTCATATTATTATGGGAAATTTGCATTACCCAAGGATTCGATATTACTGGAGCACAAAGCACTCCATACGAATTCCAATTATTATAGCTGATAATATGTCACTTAATCGGTTTTTTGAGGCAAAGCCTTCAATTTGTCGACACCAATGCCAAAGAAGATGGCCAAACTGATCGTTTTTGGAAAGTAAGGCCATTATATAATCGAATAAGAGCTACATGCCTTTCCCTTCCCTTGGAGAAGGAGCTCTGCGTAGACGAGCAAATGGTTCCATTCAAGGGACGTTTGAATGTAAAACAATACATCAAAAATAAACCCAATCCTTGGAGTATTAAAATATTTGCCCTTTGTGGAAGAAGTGGTATTTTATTTGACTTTATTATATATCAAGGCACTACAACAGCCATGAAATTTTTGGCTTAGCTGCAGCAGTAGTTTCAAAATTAAGTCAAAGAATTACTGAAAAAAATGTGCAGCTTTTTTTTGACAATTATTTTTCAAATTATAATTTATTACAACACCTCAGAAACAAAGGAATTTATGCTACTTGTACAGCAAGAGTGGATAGATTCAAGCATCCTCCATTCCAGGATGATAAAGTTATGAAAAAAAAAGGGGAGAGGTGAAATGGAAGAGCTTATTTCACAAGATGGTGAGGTAATAATGACAAAGTGGTTTGACAATAAACCACTTCACATGGCGTCAACATTTATGGGCATTAGCGACGCCGATAAATGTAAGCGATGGGACAAAAATAAGAAAGAATACGTTTACGTTTCGCGACCACAAGTAGTTAAAGTCTATAATGCTTGCATAGGGGGTGTAGATAAAATGGATTTTCTAATACAAATATATAGGACTTTCATAAGGTCTAAAAAATGGACATTACGCTTATTCACTCATGCGTTGGACATAGCTTGTACGAATGCCTGGCTAGAGTACAAAGAGAAAGCGATTCAATTGGGGACACCAAAAAGATGTATTAGATCTTCTTCACTTCAGGGCTTATATAGCTGAAGCGCTTATATTAGCCGACAAAACCACTTCTCGCAAACGAGGCAGGCCATCTCGTGAATCAACACCCACAGTACCTACATTTTCAAGGGGGACTCAGGAAGTGCGTCCAATACGGGAAGTGCGGTATGATGGACAGAACCATTGGCCAATCCACGAAGATAAAAAGTCTGCGATGAGGTGCAAAAATCCCGGGTGCAAAAAACAGTCACGTATTTTGTGCAACAAATGTAAAGTACATTTATGTTTAAATAAGAGATCTAATTGTTTTATAAGTTTCCATAATTCCTAAAGTTATTAAAATTTAATTTCAATTTTCACTGTTTTATTACCGTTTAGTCACGATGTCGTCAATTGACGACGTATTGCCACCCCTGAACGAGGGTAAATAACCCTTTATGGATTATGTCAAAAAATTGCAAAAAAAAATTAGCTTCCCACTAGTAAAGTTTTAGATTTTTACTCCACCCAATTAAAATAGTGACCGAAAGGGTTAATGTGCTATTTGTGTACTTTTTTTTAGGTCATCAACTTAAGTTTAATATCGGATACCTTTTTAACCAAGTTTTCATCTACTTGTGTACTATTTCTCTACTATTTGCGCAATGTGTACTATTTACGTACTATTTGGGAAAAAATGTGTACTAATGTACAATAATTTTCCAATTGTTTACCCCTCGAAAGGCAACAATCTGTAACCTACCGCACCCAGGTAACTTCACAATTTATTAATTTCATTTAATAAAGAAAATATTACATTCTTACTAAATTCAAAATCCTTACGTGCGAAGGCTATAATCGGAGGAAGTCGGGCACGACCGGATTTAATTGAAGTCCCGAATATATTTCAGTTGGAGAACAACCAATTGATCGAATATGTCTTTGAAAACGATTATGTCAGTAAGAATAATGGCCATAAAGCTATTTTATGTCCTACTAATGTTTTTCACACGGAGAATTATACGGTGCATGCTCTCGAGTGGGTAAACCATCAAGTTTGTTTGTATTAGCTAAAGACGGGCTAACAAAAAATATTGTTCACGCTGTAGCGTTAAGAGATTAATAGCGGATTCGACTGGCTGCATTAATACGCATTTAGTTCAAATTTTTTAAGTGGTGTCTGTTTGACTGGCAGAACCTAATTAATTAAAAGTCAATTATTGCATTCGACTCAAATTGCTCGGTACCAAGGCATAGTGAAATTTTGGTTCGACTGGTAGGTGCTCTTGCTCAAAGTTCTAATTTTTTGGAAATGTACTTTTTTTCAGTGCCAGTGTCATTTTGGAGGTTAGGAATTATTTAATAATTTTAAATATGTTACCATCTTTGTTTTTATTATTAGTGAGAATGAAAAATCTTTGAAATTAATAGATATTTAATTTTTGGTTTGGCAACAATAAATAAATATCGTTAAAAATTTGTTAGAAGCCTGAAATGTCAAGTGCTAACTGTGCCAGTCGAATAATGATAAAGATGCGCTACACCAATGTCGAATTCTAGCTCGTGCTTGCTGTGTGCACTGCTAGATATAAATTTGAATTATAAAAATGCTGCCCAAAATCAATTCAGAACTAAAAGCGCTTTGTCATCGAGTAAGAGCATTTGAGTCGAATCAACTATTATATTATGTAATGAATTAATGATATAAATAATAATTATTTAAAATAAATTATAATAAATTAAAAAAAATAATGTTTGGTGTTTTGTTATGTCTTTTTCACTTATATACCACATCCTTACACATTTCCAATAATAAGTTAGTTATTTTTTTCTACACTAGAAATTCTCTAGAAATTATTTACATGGCAAAACAACGTTTGCCGGGTCAGCTAGTTTTATATAATTTTATTGGTTATAAGGTGCCTTGTGTAAATTTTCGGTAAATTGTAGGAATATAGTTTTTTTTTATAAATGAATGTATTGAACTTTAGGTACACTGGGAGATATTTTTAAGTACAGTAATAATATCTACAGTAATAATATCTACAGTAATATGTTCAGGGTTCTTCTAAGAAAAACCAGCGTTACAGTTATAAAAGATTTCAGCTTTGCCATTACAATTTCGCCATGAACCAACTAAAAGTAGATCTTCTTCCCATTTCTGTTAGAACTTTTTATGGAGCGGATGTAGAAGATTAATTGGGAAGGGACGAAAGTGATGTTGACAGTAATGTAGACCTAGAAGAGAATAAAGATGATAAGGAAAGAGATACTGATACATAGCAGAGTGATGCTGAAGATAATGAGTACTCTGTCTGTGGTGATTCTATATCTGATGACGACACTCCACTGCTTTACAGTGGAAATTATAAGGAAAAGATGGACCTAAATGGAAGCTTGCAGAACTCATTCAGTCTGTTTGAACTAGACGTCGAAATATCGTTACCCTTTTACCAGGCAGCAAGGGTAATGCAAGAAAGGCTAACACACCATTGGAAGTTACTTATTAAATAATTAACAACATAGAAATCTAGAAAGAAGGTAACACTTACCGTGCAAATTTTTTAGAAATTTTTTTTTAAAAATGTGAGTTTTTGTACAGTGTCTTACGAGAAAGTAAGACCTCAACAACAATTCTCGAATTATACTATTATTTATCGATTAGACAGAGTAAAAAAAACTAAAAATAAGGTTTTTGAAATATTTAGGTTTTGTTTTTTACAATAAAATATATAGGTTACCGTGGAATTTATTAAGAAATTAATATTAAAAAATAACAAAAAAATTTCAACTAGGTTACTTAATATAATATAATAGTATACTTAATTATAATTCGAAAATTGTTGTTGAAGTCTTACTTTCTCGCAAGACACTGTACAAATACTCACATTTAAAAAAAAAATCTCAAAAATTTGCACGGTAAGGTATAGTTAAAAGTTCACTATTAGATAAATAAGGACTTCAACTATTAGAAAAAAATTAATTTTAGTCATAATCTAATATTTTTTATTTAACATTGGTGACGAAAGGACCTCCTTAACAACAAAAATGATTTTATTGAAGTTATGTCAGAAGCAAAATTAAAAATTGAATGTCAACCACTGACCGAACTGGGCATTCAATTGCCAAGTACCTCGGAAATATATAGAATGCTGCAGAGAATCACGATATTTTCCAGTTTATTTTTAAACAAAAAACTACTTTTAAAAACACATGCATTTCTAGCGACTTGTCATTCTGGCTTCACCAAATATTACAGTAACATAACCCAACAAGTGTGTAGGTACCATTAGAAAAAATACGCCTGAACTTCCGACTTGATTCCCGCAAAACAAAGATCGAGAGGCAAGTTCCTCCATGTTTGGTTTCGGAAATAATAGTACAACTCTGATTTCATGTGTAGGGGAGAGTGGGCCACAGTGGGTCATGTTCCACAATGGGTCAACGCCGCTCCTGTATTTCTCGAGAACACTACTCAAACGACTTATGGTGTCCGTAGTACGAACTACTAGATACACCTTCTAACGAATAGTGTGCTGTGATCAGTTGTAGTTCTGTCGTTGTATGCATAAAGTTGAAAGTGACATTATAAAAACTAAAAATTGTGTAATTCGGTAAGTTTGTTGTAATCATTTTATAGTGGAAATATTGCTAATTTTTAGTATATCATTAAGTAGTATATAAAGTGAGCTACTAAATGGCATATTAACAAAGTAGAAGAATGAATGTTCAGGTTAAAATAAATGAGGGTATTCATAAAATCTACACGTGGTCCACAATGGGTCTATTTGTGTGGGGTACAATGGGTCAGTGCAAAATCGATGTAAAATTTTACTTTTGGTTTATAGCCTCAAAATGACACGAAACCGGAAACGAAAAACCGATAAAGGTACATTTACAGAGGAAATGATGAGAAGGGCAGTTAATTTGGTTATGGCAGAAAGTGTTTCTATTAGACAAGCTGCAGAACGAAGTGGCATTAAATTTTCAACTCTTCAGCGGTGAGTCATAACAATTCTATTTTGTGCATGTAACATAAAATTTTGAATTTTGGTTTTGCAGATATGTTAAAAAGGAAAAAACAAAAGCAGATGGCGAAACTATTCGACTGGTTTCTAATTATGCTAGTCGTCAAATATTTACCACCGAACAGGAAAAATTATTAACAGACTACCTTGTTCAATGTGCAGGCATGTGTTATGGAAAATCTACCAGGGATGTAAGAGAAATTGCTTATGAAATGGCGACCATTAATAACATAAAAGTTCCTGATAACTGGCATAGGGATAAGAAAGCAGGACTAGAGTGGATGCGCTCGTTCCTCAAAAGAAACAAATTGAGTCTAAGAATCCCTGAAGGTTGTTCTCTGTCTCGTATGACATCGTTTAATAAACATAATGTTGATATATTTTTTACAAACCTAGAAAATTTGTATAAACTTAAAGAACATTTTGCTAATGGAACTCGGGTGTGGAATTTAGACGAGACAGGAACTACCACAGTTCAGTCATGCAGAAAAATAATTACAAAACAAGGTGTCAAACAGGTGAACGCGGCAACTAGCCAAGAACGCGGTACATTAGTAACAACTTGTGTGGCTATTAATGCTATGGGCTCCTTTATTCCCCCTGTAATAATCTTTCCGAGACAACATTTTAAACCACACATGATCAACGGAGCCCCTGTTGGCACCTTAGGTTTAGCTAACCCCAGTGGATGGATGACCACGGAACTTTTCCCGCAAGTTGTACAACATTTTGTACAGTTTACGGCAGCCTCAAAAGAAAACCCGTGTTTATTAATATTGGATAATCATGAGAGCCATCTTTCGTTAGCAGCTCTAGACTTAGCAAAATCCAAAGGCATCACGGTATTAACGTTACCACCTCACAGTAGCCATCGTATGCAGCCCCTGGATGTTTCTGTGTTCGGACCGTTTAAATCTTACTATAACGAAGCAGTTCAAACATGGCTGTTGGCGCACCC
Organism: Psylliodes chrysocephalus; assembly: GCA_927349885.1. NCBI lineage: Eukaryota > Metazoa > Arthropoda > Insecta > Coleoptera > Chrysomelidae > Psylliodes > Psylliodes chrysocephalus. The sequence goes on along the minus strand of OV651814.1, from coordinate 97,933,684 downwards.
AGGAATTCCACTTACCATCTACGACGTAGCCTCCTGCGTAGGAACAGCGTTTAACAGGTGCGGAGGTGGCGTCGCGCGTAGTATGCCGGTCCCGCGTATGTGCGGACCACTTCGCTTTGGTTTGTATTTAGCTTTTCCTCGCTAGCCGCGGGCTTGGTGTGTCGTTTATGGTTTGGCACTGCGGTTGGGCATTTCAAAAATACATAGCACTTGGCGGTTTCCTATTTTTGTAATTTGTTCGTTAATTTTTGCACTGTTTAATTTATATTGTACAATTAGTGGTGGGATCGCATTTAGCGTGTTTTTTATAGTTTTGCAATGTGAATGTACGGTAAAAAATAGCTAGGAGATCGTAGTTATTCTAATATATTGTTTGTGAATTTAATGTCGTACTTATAGCCAGGTATGGAGGGTTGCGGACCACGCCGTCTTAATTTGTTTTCGTCAGTTTCTCGCTAGCCTTTGTGTGTCGTGTATGATTTCGCCCTGCGGTTGGACGTTTTGCAAATACATAGCTAATTTTTGTGCTGTTTATTTCATATTGTGAATTAATGGTGAGATCGCATTTAGCGTGTTCTTTATAGTTTTGCACTGTGAATGTACGGTAAAAGAATAGGTAAGAGGTCGTAATTATTCTATATTGTTTGTAAATTTAACGTCGTACTTACCGGCATGGAGGGTGGCGCAGGGCCTTCTAGGCCTAAAAGAACTGAAAAAAAGTTTTACAACCTTGACGATAGCGATATTGAAGAACAGTTGTTTGGAGAACTTAGTAGTGATGAAGATTTCGATTTCGAGGACGAAGCGAGGTTGTTTGGGTGGTCTGACGAAGACGATGATGAAGAACAACTAACCTTTGATGCTATTAATATATCTCCGTCTCCTTCTGCCGACCAACCTGAGCAGCTCAACACACCATCTACAACAGCATCCACTTCTACATGGACTACCACAGGCCAGCTGAAAAATATTGCCTTCACGAAACAAAATCAGTTTTTTGGGGATGTTGGATCGACCCCACTCGATTTTTTTAATTTCTTTTTCGAGAAACATTTTCTGGAAATGATTTGTAGGGAAACAAATGCTCAAGCCGAGAGATTATTTTTGAAGGGTGTTTTAGAGAATGCGAGAATAACTGCCTGGAGGGAATTAGCTGTTCCTGAGTTAAAAATATTCTTAGGTTTACTATTCCACATGGGCACTATACCTCTTTCCAGGCTTCAGGACTATTGGAAAAAGCACAGATTATTTTCAATAACAATTTTTGGGGAACAGATGAGCAGAAATAGGTTTTTGATAATAATGAGGTGTCTTCATTTTACTTCAGATACAGAAAATGAAGACCCTTTGTACAAAATTCGTAGTGTAATTGATTATTTTAATAACAAAATGAACCAGTGTTATTATCCTGCAAAAGAGTTGTCATTGGATGAAAGCATGGTTCTGTGGAGAGGCCGTTTGAGGTTCAAACAGTTTATACAAAATAAGCGACACAAATACGGGATAAAACTTTATATGTTGACTGAGCCTGATGGACTCATACTTAAATTTCGTGTTTATGCAGGAGGCCACGATAAGGAAGTAACGGGAAAGGGCCACGCAGAAAAGGTAGTTATGCTATTGCTAGAAGAGAAACTCCAGAATGGCCACTCAATATACATGGATAATTACTATAACAGCTTTACCTTGGCCAAACGACTATTAGATAACAACACGTACTGCACAGGAACTTTACGGAAAGATCTAAAGGAAAATCCGAAAGAAGTTATCCAAAAAACACTGAAGAAAGGTGAGAACGTGTCGCTTTTTCGTGAAGGAGTACATATAGGCAAATGGAAAGATAAACGTCCCGTAATGTACATAACCACAGAGTTTGAAGACAGGAAGGTACCGGTTACAAATAAACGAGGACAAGTTTCTGAAAAACCCGAAGCTATTGCGAAGTATAACCAGTTCATGTCTGGAGTTGATAGACAAGACCAGCTTCTTGCGTTTTATCCTTGTGAAAGAAAAACTCTTCGTTGGTATCTAAAACTAGCCATTCATACCTTTCAACTGCTATTTATAAATTCCTACAAAATTTATAATAAGTATTCAGGTCAACCAAAAATGACTCTATATGACTATCGTCTGTCAATAATAGATAAGTTATTACCAGAGAAACGTGCCCCCGTCGTTGCTACTCTAAGCAGAGCTAGAACACAAGTGCCGCATAAAATCAGCAAAATAACTGAAAAAAATGCTAAAGGAAAACTCAAGAGGAAAATGTGTCGGATGTGTTCAAAAATAGCGAAGAAACGGAAAGACACCATCTGGCACTGTGAAATGTGTAACGAAAAGCCTGGTCTATGCTTCGAATGTTTCGATGCATATCATTCTTCACTTTGAAGTTATTCTATTTTATTTTATCAAAGCTGTGCTTTTGTTTTTTGTGATGAAGTCTTTTATGTTTATTTCCTTTATATAACATTTTTTTTTGAATTGGCTTTTCATTCTAAAATGTTTCACGAATATGTTTGTGTAACATATTATTATTTAGGAATATTTACGTTTATTTTATTTGTTTTATGTTAAATAACCAATGACTTATACTTTTATAATAAATTACAGAGCAGTATTCTTGCTCCGCATTTTTGCGGGCCTGGCACTTGGATAGAAATTTTCAAGCCAGGTGCCATGCCCGCACATCTGCGGAATATTTTCTTTTTTAATAAATCAAATAAAAAATTATAGAAATGTTGTCAAAGTACAACAAAAAGCATAAACGACCCGCCTTAAGGCCGAATAACTTAAAATATTGTATCGGATTTTCTCACTCCATACAAACATATTGATGGCAGCGAAGCTGTTAAAAAATCAATGGTCCCAACAAATATTACAAAAGGTTTCGAGCGAGCTGGGATTTTTCCGTTTGACAAAACAATATTTTCAGACGCTGATTTTTTGTGTAGCTCTGTAACTGATAGGGAAAATCCCGCAGAGATACAACATCCTGAGGGAGGGGTATCTAATGTTGCAACCTTCACAATCCCTTCTTCGGATGAAACTGCAGAAGCCGGATCTAGCACAGAAACACCGTGTGTGCCTACAACTTCATCGCACTCGGATAGCGATAACAAAAAATTTTTGAGTCCAGTCCATTTTAAAGGATTTCCAAAAGCAAAACCAAGGAAAGCAACTAGGAAACCTCGAGAAAAAGGTAGCAGCATTATTGCCACCAGTTCTCCTGAACAATTAAAATTGAAAGAAAAAGAGGAAAAGAAGAAAGAAAAAGCGGAAAAGCAAAAAGAAAATGCCGAAAAGAAACGTAAAGTTAAACAAAAGAAACCTCGAGTTACAGTTACTGAATCGGATGAAGAAGAGAACGAAGATGACCAACATTGGTTCTCCGGTTCTTCAGATGATAGTCTCGATTTGGTTGATGTCGATAATCAGGAAGAGGATATTACAGCACTCTTCTTGAATGGTATTTTAGAGAGACCATTGAAGAATGACGAATTTATTCTCGTCGAATTTAGCGAAAATAAATCAAAATATAAATTATATTATGTTGGCCAATATACAGGGGTTACCGCTGAAGATGGAGCGTATGAAACCAAGTTCCTACGCCGCAGTTTTAAACATGATAACGCCTTTTATTTCCCAAATATCCCAGATATAGCGGATATACCAGAGCAAGACATAAAATTAGTATTACCGCCTCCATCAAATATTCGTGGTACAAAAAGAGTGCAAGGTATCATAAAATTTGATATTAGTTTTTACAATATCGCTATAAGATAATTAAAATGAATGTAATATTTCTTTTTTATTATATTTCTTTCGATGTAACTAGCTAGTTTAATGATTTTCCTATTTTTTTAACCCATTTCTAGGTTGACCTATAGTGGCCCATGTCGTGACCCATTGTGCCCCATTAATGGTCTACAATGAGTCAAAATTTTGATTTGGCATTTTGAATTTTCTGTCTTTTTTCTTTATTTATTTTTAAAATTTTAGCGACTAGATATCTTCTCCATGAGATTAACCGTTGGCTGCACGCATTCACAAGTGTCACTATCGTGTCAAAAAAATTAGAAACATTGTAAAGTAAAAATTGACCCATTGTGGCCCACTCTCCCCAAAAAGGGAAGTTTGTCACTCTATTATCAACAATGCATCACAGCCACTCGTGATGCCCGAAAACCTGAAATTATTATATTTTACAACTACACAAAGGGTGTGCTACTTATTACACTTCAAAAAGAACAAATACAGCGTTTTTCAATATTCTGAATGTAATTGGTGTCAATAGCTACATCATATCTGCGTTTAATGAAAAAGAATAAGAACAACAACGGCCACCAAGAAGAGCTTGGTTAAAGCAGCTAGCTAAACAACTTGTTTTTCCGTTTATGCGATCTTGACTACAAATCGCAAGTGTTCCCAAAATTCTGAGAATCAAGATTCGGAAAATGTTCCATGAAGATGCAAATTGTGCCCCAGAACTAGCAATAAGACTTGTGCAAAATGTAAAACATGTTTGTGGAAACCACGAAAAACTTACCTGCTTGGAATGTCTTGAAAACCATTGATGTATTCATAAATATATAATTTGTATTCTAAAATACAATTAATTTCTTTTTTTATTGTGTGAAACCTGGGGAGTGAAAAAAATTAATATGTTTGGCCAAATGACAAAAAAATGCATTGAGTGAAATGAATATAATTTTGAAATTTTAAGTTTTTTTGCCTTGAAATTATGGTAGTCTTCTGCATATGCTGAGAAATAAAAACTTGTGAGTAAGAAACAATTTTTTTTTTATTTTCGAAAAAGTTGGTCACTGCGACCTCTTTAATGTGCCTTTTGAGGGAGCGATCGTTGCCGGAATATATAAAATAATGATGAGTAAAAAAAGATGTTTTACACAAAGTGTTTCAACTATTAACAGGTTGACTGCCGATCACTCCGATCGGAGTGCACTGGCATCAATCGGCGACGCCCACTACTCCGATCGGAGTGATGTGTTTGCTCAATTTGTAAGTACCAATGTGCAATTGGTGTTAGCGAGAGAATGTTGCAGCTGGCCTATCGTCCTTCAAAAAGCATCTGTCAAGCACTTGTCATAGTTGGTTACGGGTTTTATAGTTTTTGTGTCTCTGAACATGGATGCCAAACCAGGACCTTCTGGACTGGGAAAAAAAAAAGGGTGATAATTCGAAAAAACTCACAGATGAAGAACTATTGAAGTGTTTAGACGATAGAAGTGGAGACGAATATTTGCCGGACTCCGAAGATGAAAATTATTCCTCCGAATCAGAGACAGAAAGTGATTCAGATGCACATGATGATGAGCAGTCGTCAGGAAATCGTCCGGCTTCGCCTGCAAATACCGGCCCAGCTCCGACTAATACACAAGTAAATTTCCAGTGGACAAAACCTGGTGTATTGAAACAATTCACGTTCAAGAAAAATCAGCAGCTTTTAGTACCGGTTCCGGGCAGAGGCAGACCTATAGATTTTTTTAACCTTATAATTGACGACACTTTTTTATCGCAGATTGTAGAACAGACAAATGATTATGCTGTTCAAGTTTTTCTCAGCATTGAAACATATTCAAAGTCACGTATCACAAATTGGAAGCACCTGACGGTTCCAGAATTGAAAATTTTCATAGGTCTGCTCCTTCATACTATTCAACTAACACGAGTAAATGACTACTGGAAAACGGACCCGCTCTTCAATATACCAATTTTCCGGAAGCATATGTCAAGAAATAGATTTCTTCTCATCTTGAGATATCTACACTTTACATCTGCCAACACTAGAGCTGACGATCGTTTAGGCAAAATAAGATCTGTGGTTGACTTTTTCAACACGAAGATGAACAGTCTCTATTACCCGGGAAAAGAATTGTCGTTAGACGAATCTATGGTGCTGTGGCGGGGGCGTTTACTGTTCAAACAATATATACAAAATAAACGCCACAAGTACGGGATTAAGCTTTACATGCTTACAGAACCTGATGGATTGGTGCTGAAATTCCGCGTGTATCAAGGTTCATCAGATGAATATAGCGGAACTGGACATACAACCAAAGTAGTTATGCATTTACTTGAAGAAAAGTTAGGTCAAGGACACGCAGTATACCTCGACAACTTTTACAACAGTGTTGACTTAGCTACAAGGCTGCTGGAAAATGACACCTATTGCACCGGAATCCTAAGAAGTGACCGTCAGCACAACCCACAAGACGTCATGAAGGCGAAATTGAAACGAGGAGAAAACGAATCAAGGTTCTCTAATGGAATTCATATTGGAAAATGGAAGGACAAACGCGACGTCAATTATATAAGCACTGAATTTGGGAATGAAACTGGCATTTTCAAGAATAAGAGGGGAAAAGAAACTGAGAAACCTAAAGCCATTCTAAATTATAATAATTATATGTCAGGAATTGATCGCCAGGATCAAATGTTGTCGTACTATCCTTGCAATAGGAAAACGATAAGGTGGTACAAAAAACTTTTCATTCATGTTCTGCAAATGAGTTTGACCAATGCACACTATCTACATAGAAAGTACTCTGGTGGTCATCGCCTTCGTTTTTATGACTTTCGACTGGAGGTAATTGGAGATCTGTTAGGCCCAAGTGATGATGTACTTGTCCATCCTCCTAATCAAAAAAAGAATCCGAACGCTAGACATTATCTTTCAAAAATTGAAAAAACCATGAATGAACTAAAGAAAGGGCGTACTGAATCCAAAAGAGTGTCTAGGAAGGAATGCAGAACCTGTAGGAAAAACAAAATAAGGAAGCAGACAACGTTTGAATGCAAAGAATGCCCTGGGAATCCTGGATTTTGTGTAAAGTGCTTTGAAGACTTTCATAAAAAAATGTAGTTTTTGACAGTAGGTTATTTCTTACAAATTTTTTTTGCTATGAGCAAACTTGTTTGTTTTTTTTTTCAGTTTCTTGGTTATTTGTCTTGTAATCAAGCACGTGATTTTCTTTTTTAGGTATAATATCTTGTTTAGTTTTTGGGTGATATTCCTTATTTTTTTGCTTTGAGAAAAATTATTTATTTTGTTTTGATTTTCTATGATTATTACCCCTAAACCAAATATGTTTTTTTTTTATAAATATATACCCACCGTTATCTCATTATCAGTTTAGTTCTTTTGTGTTTCTTATATACAAATAAAAGTATTTTCAATAATTAGAGTGTGTTTTCTTTGTAATATTGCTAAAGTTTATAGCGACTCCGATCGGAGTGTTCGTCATCCAGTGAAAATATTAATGCCTGACGCCGACCACTCCGATTGGAGTATATTTTTTTTTCGCTAATTTGAGGCAAAAAAAAAATTAAAAAGTTAATGAAACTATAATTTACATGATTTATGGCATAAATAAAGGCAAATAAACAAATAAAACTAAACGGCGTCTGAGAGTGTCTCAAAAATATGAGCGGCAGTCAACCTGTTAATGGAGAACTCGATGACTACTTCATTCGGAAAGTTATAAAGAAATATATGAGAGATGAATTTGGACTGTTTCTCCTCTTAAAGATTTATGGAGGTGTTCGTCCGAACTCATTGGAATTTGTAACGTGTGCTAGTTTCATGATGCTGGTTTTAAAATTGTAATTTTAGAAATAGATTGCAATTATATTGAACTAGACATTGCAGGTAACTGCAAATTTCCCTAAAGGCATTATAATATAGATAACATCTCTTTTGAACAAACAAGAGGTACTAAACGGAAAGTTCTTAAAAAATTACTAAAATATTGTTTAGCACGAAGTATACAGGAACAATTATTTTTTTGAATGCAATAAAACGCTTCTTGCAGAATTGAAGAATCCCTTAAAAAATTGCATTTGAAAGACGGTGCTAGAAACGGCTAAGTATGAACTCCAGAGACTTGACAAATTTACTCCAAACCTTTCTCTTAGAAAAAAGTTCGAGGCATATGTTTATGTATGCAATTTGTTGGATTATCTTTACAAGTTTTTATGAACTCCAAGAATCGGTCAAATGTAATAAATGGGACTCGGCCGGCTATATCACATATTATAGATGCAGATGTTCGCATACTCGAACATATTAAATGTAAAAAATATTTTATTATACTGCAGTACATAAAGCAACAAAATCGACTATACTAATTTTAGAAATATTTACTAGTCAGCACGACACTATATTTGTCAAAAATGAGATATTAATGTTGCATGCCTAAGCAGTAAGTGCGCTAACTTCAGATAGGGTTTTGTGCACCTTTATAAATCAATTTAGTATCTGACAATGTGACTCATCAGTGTTACGATAATAGTAATAGTATAGTATCTAACTTAACCAAATACTGCTGTTTGCCTGCACTTACTTCTCTTCTTTAGTTTTTTATGGGCTCAATCCTTGAGGATTATTTACCCAGGTTAAGTTATTTTTTCAAATTTGGAAAAGCTGCATCAGACTTTTGTCCTCACTCTTCCACTGCACTTGATAATTAATTAAAACATTCTTTTATATTTTGTGATTTTTATTGGACTCCTGAACTCCCGATTCGGACATCGCCATTTCAATGTTAAAACGATGATGTCCGAATCGGAAATCCGCCACAGTTACTTAACCCTTAACTGACCCGTTGCATCTTAAATTTATCACAGATTAGGCGTTTTTGGACTTATTTGGTGGGGGTTCCGTGACTTCTCGTAGAGTATGCTTACAATTAGATACCTTCAGTACCAGTTTAATTAAGTGACCGCGAGTATCGACTTCTACGCGTTAGGGTTTGACCCAGTTGCGTGTGTGTTTAGAATTTATTTCACTATTGATTTGGTCGTTATTGACGGTAAGTATGCCGAAGAAGTACATGAGTTGTTTTTGAACAGTGAAGATTATGGCGATATTAGTGATACGCTTACTATCGATAGTAATCACAATTCGGATGAAGAATATTCCATAGATGACAATGTTGTCGATCAAGCTGAATCAGTTCCTGACTGCGGTTTTGTAGTACGGATTGTAGACTTGCAGAAAGTTATAATAAGGATTCTCGCAAGCCAAAAAATTATTTTTACAAGAAGAATTATGGCTTTTCATCTATATTTGCATCAATGGCCGACGTGAAGAGTAGAAACAATAAAAAAAAAACACATATGTTTTATGGCTTGAAGCTGTGGCTAGTAGAAAAAAGAAGAAATTGCATCTGCATATTATAGAGCTTCAGTTGAAAAAAGGGATGCTCTTAAAGTGTTGTATTGGAAAGACAACTGCTCTGTCCAAAGAATAAATCAGTGCCTATTTACCATGTTTTTCACGATAGTAAACTCAAACTGAAATTACCCGTAAATATTTAGAGACAGGCCACATATTAAGATTCTGTACACTATAAGGTGGAACAGAGCATGAAAACCACAAACGGAGCAAACATTTACAACATTACTGATTTTATCAAGGCCGTTGAAAAATCAAACGAAAAAAAAATGAACGAAATTTGTTTGACAAATGAAAGAGTTTTAAATTAGACTCCAAATCCAAACAAAAGGACATACTCTTGCTGTACGATATAACTGTGATACAGTTTAGAGTAGAGAGCCGATTACTATTTTATAAAAATAATAATAACGACGAAATATTAAAAGAATATAATTTTAAACTAGAAATTCCGAATACACTACGAGATCATTTTAGAGCTATCCCTACACAAAAGAAACAAGGCATAATTTCGCAACTATGCCCAATTATGCCTGAAAACGGGATGGTGACGTTTCACTCCCACCGTTTTGTCCCGCCTTTGCACCCCGCCCGTTTTCTCCCCAGTGCCTATTGACCCCTGACCGTTTCGTTGCCATTACTATTTACGCATACCTAAATAATAAAAAGAATAGAGAGACAACTTCAACCCCCTACACACTCACTTTACGTACTCAGAAACATACCCACCGCATATTCGACACAAAAAGCCCTTTTTAACATGCTAAACACATAAGAACTTTTCCGACAAAACTTAACATTCGTTAAAGCAAACTTCAATAGAACAGCTCTAATTAAGACCACCTCAACAAAAACCCCACCGAACCCTAGACAATCATCCGACAGCTTCAAGTTTGTGGGATTTTTCCTTTAGAAGTTAGAATTTCAATTTTTCGCGGCGAGATCTTCTTTAAAAAAAAAAAATATTTTCCAAACGGTCGACTAATTATAACATTTCAGGTGGTCGTGGAATACCTTAGAATGTCATGAAAAGAAAGAAAATGGCCTCTAAAAGTTTGTGCGTCAGAAATTTTTTGTTCACTATTGCATTTCAGCGGAAGATTATCATAACGATGAAGCCGTTACTAATTATAAATTTCATATTTATGCATATGTAGAATACCGCAAGGAGGTTATGTAAATGAACTTCGGGCTTTTATTGTTTTTTTTTTTTGGTATAATTTCAATCTAAATATCGATATTGTTAGTATTAAGAGAGTAGTATGTAAAGTGCCGCTTCTGTCCCAAGTTCGATCTCCAAACGAAGACCCACACTCTTAGTATATAAAAACAGAATTTGGAGAAATCCAGATATCGAAAACTAACAGGGCTTGAGAGGGTAGTCAAAGAAAGAGAAAGAATGAGAGAGAGAGATCACAAATGTTGCACATACATTTTCGGTATAAAAAACCTAATCTAATTTAGTGCACAAAAAATCATTCCTATATTTAATAAACAATAAAAGTTGTACCGTAAATTTGATGTCTATATATATCTACACAACGTTATACAATCATTGAAGTTCTATAATTATCTGACCTACGTCAGTTATAATAAATAGATCATCGACTCCACAATTCTCGTATTATAAAATGAATCGAGATAACCTTGAATTAATTGATTACAGATGCACAATAATTAAAATGTAAAATAGATTTCAATGAATAATTCTAATAGTATGTGGGCAAATGTAATATAAATTTTTTTTTGCGAAATGTAGGTTTATAAAACTAATTTTTAAGATCTGCTAAAAAATCATCATTAACATATTGATACAATTCAACATTGTCTTTATCCAAATAATGTTTATGGGTTTTCATGAACTCTAAAGATAAATTTTGATACTTGCATATATATTCCCAATCTAAGTTTTCCTTAAATTCGTCTATAAATTTTTCACTCAAAACTTGATATTTAGAAATAACACTCCAGTTAACTCGATTTAAATAAGTTCTAATAAAATCTTCACTAAGTTTTTGATGACGACAAATTAAGTTCCAATTTACTTCCTGTTGAAAGAAAATTATAAACTCCTCAGTTATAACAGGAGATTTAGAGATCTCATCCCATACTTTTTGACAACTCATTTATAAAGAAAAAAATTTTTATAAACTACTTTAACTCTAAGATTACTGTAATATCAGCTCCATTAAAATCAATTAATTCATCGTTTTCATCACATATTCTGAGTTCAATTTTGTAAATATTATTATACTGAATTGGATAATATACATGTATGGGTTCATAAATTATCAAATTGTTAAAATTAGAATTCAGTTTAAAACAAGAGATAATGTCGGTTTCTCTATGAATAAACTTACCACTTTCTACTAACATTCCATTAGCCAAATTACAGTGAATATTGATTGTTTCAACAGGAATAAATTTCTTCGAACTATTTAATAAATGTGATAAACTATCGGAGAATTCCATTATTTGATAATGAGAATTAATTTCTATTTTATTCCCATTTTGAACCAAATCAAATCCATATTTATTTAAATATGTTCTAAGTGATGTGTAATTATATTGACCTTCTGGAATAGCTAAATAAGTTCCGTTATAATAAATTTTATTATTCTTATTTGTAACATTATTTATCAGATTCGTTGAATAGAAACCCAATAGACCAACTTTGAGACCATTTGTTGGAAAATGTGTCTCAAAATGATAAGTCAGTACAGACTTGTTACTTTTTAATTTTAGTATCATTTAATATAAAAATTTTATTTATAAATGGATGTTTATGGATATTCAGTTGGTTCGAACTCTAACACAGATCTTTCAAATATTAAGGCGGAAATAGACCAATTAAAACAACATGGTTTACCATTAACTGAAATAAATAATGTTAAAACTCAAATTAACAGTTTAAGTGATCAGATTAATATAGTAAAGAAAAAACAAAACCGAAGATTAAGTAAAAATCCAAATATTGTTTCTAAAAATCAAGAACTTGAAGACCTCAAACAAGAGATTGAAAAACTAAAACTAAAAGGAGCATCTCAAGATGACGTGAACAAAAAAATTGAAGAGCTCAAATTAAAAACAGAAGATTTGAATAAATTAAGCCGAGAATTAGAAGAAGCTATCATTGAAATAACTATTGATGATTTAAAAGAACTAACAAATCGAATAATTAATCTAGAAAACAATCAAACTACCTTTATTAATAAAATACGAAATTTAGAAAGACTTAATAAGAATAGTCTGAAAAAATTAACACAATTAGATATTGTTAAACTTAATAAACAAATTGAAGAATTTAAAAAATCCGGGGCCCCTACTAATCAAATAGATAAGAAAATTAAAGAATTGGAGCAATTAAACACATATTTAAAGAATATTATAACAGATATTACAGATAATGATTTAACAGAATTAGACGAACGAGTTGAACACATTGAGGTTAATATGAAAGATGTCAAAAACAAATTAAGTGGACTTAACATAACACCAACATATATTTCTGTGAGGGGTAGAATTGTAAAAGCTCTTGATGCAGTAGACGATTATGATTTAGTAACGAAAAGACAACTAGCTGAATTAGAAAGAAGATTAAAAAATACAACATATTAAATATAATTGTATCCATTAATTTCAGCTTGCTTTAAATATTTTTCTCTGGGAAAGAACTGAATATTCTCAATAAATTCTTTTTCTCTCAAATATATTTCTTGATTGGTTAATTTCTGAGCGTTATTAAGATCTACCATTTGTTTATAAAATTTATAGCACACCCTGTATTCAGTTAATCTCTCATTTTGTCTAACAGATCGTTCAAATATCTCTGTTATACCAGAGAACAAAGATATAAAACATAATGGTAAATATAAATAGCCACTTATTCCAGAAACACTAAAACATAATTTTAACATCAATAATAAAACACTTAGTTGCGAATAATACTTAAAGCTTTTTCTGTAAACAAATAAACGTTTCTCTAGGTACTCATCCATTATTATTATTATTATTATTTAATTAACGAAATATATTAATGAACGCAACGTGATAATTGAGTGTATGCGCACTGACTAAGTATGAATCCATTTACTTGCAAAAGTAATAATAAAACACAACGCGATAATTATTGAGTGCATATGCACTGTTTGAGTGCACACTGTCATGATGAGTTCGAAGTGTAATGATGAAAATTTTCAAGGTTTAATCGCGCGCTAAAACAATTTTGTATCTAGTTGGAAGTATAAAATCATGCGTTCCATTGCAATCACGTCCGGATTGATGGAAGTAAATTAATCTAGAAATTTAGTCATCTATAAATATTCATTTTATACAGTTTCAGTTGCAGTCTGAAATAAGCGATCTTTTCAAAATGAGTGAAATTATTAGTGAATTTAGTGGAAAACCGAATGTTGAAGATTTATGTTTGAAAAGAGCACGTTTAAATAAAAGAAAAATTCAAAAACAAAATTCAAAGAATCAAATAATATTCCGTAGAAAAAAATTAGATGGTGAAATTCAATTATTACAAAATGAAATAAGTGATCTAAAAACAGGAATAAAAAAATGTAAAGAATCTATAATTTCGAAAAATATTTTAAATGAAACAAAAAATTTATTTGAAATGAAATCGGCAATTTCTGGTATTGAATATAGAAAAAAGAATAATTTACTAAAACAAAAGATTCATCGAAGAAGAATATATAGTGAAAAAATGGAATTTCTGGAAAATGAAATACGTGAAATAAATAATAATATAACAAATTGTGATAACTATATAGAACAAAACAGCCTGGAAGAAATGGAACTTAAAGACATGTATATCAGTAACTAGAAGATATATTAAATAATTATCAATCAATTATCAATTAATTATCAATCAATTATCAATCAATTATCAATCAATTATCAATCAATTATCAATCAATTATCAATCAATTATCAATCAATTATCAATCAATTATCAATCAATTATCAATCAATTATCAATCAATTATCAATCAATTATCAATCAATTATCAATCAATTATCAATCAATTATCAATCAATTATCAATCAATTATCAAAACCTTTTTAATACACCCAAAGTTAGTCTGAAGCCTAGAAAATGCAGAGGGGAAAAGGTGTGGAAAGTAATACTTTTTTCTTTTGGTAAGTAGTTTTTATCTTATTTCACGTGTTTTTTATTGATGGCTATTTATTTTATCTATAGTCCAGTCAATAATATATTAAAAAAAATATTTTTATTAAATGGAAAAATTTAAAATAACACCATTTAAAGAAATTGTACCGAATCAGTCAAATTTATTTCCAACACCTCTAAGATGTTTGATTATTGGCAAATCAGGTTCAGGTAAAACAACAATTTTATGGAATGTTATAACCAAGTATTGGATTTATTATGAAAGTTTATTAATTTTTACAAAATCAATTGATCAACCAATTTATCAAGAATTGCAACAGATATTTGTTGGAATAGATAAAATTGAATCGCATTTCTACGATAACTGTGATGATATAATTAATGTAGATGAATGTAAACCAAATAGTCTAGTTATTTTTGACGACTGTATTTTAGAAAAACAACAAACAATTAAGGATTATTTTGTTAGATCTAGACCAAAAAATATTTCTTGTATTTATTTAACTCAGTGTTATAGTATAGTCGATTTACAAGTAATTAGAACAAATTCTAATTTTCTAATTATTTTCAAACAGTCTCAACATTACATCAGAAAGATTTGGGAAGATTTTATAACAGAAATGACACTTAAAGACTTTTATACATTTTGTAAACAAGGCTGGGAACATGACTACGGTTTCGTTTGTATCGATTTGAAAAACAATAAATTTTACGACAAGTTTGAAAACGTTTCATAATGAAATCAACACGTTACGTTCTACGTTACGTTATGTTACGTTGTCACGTTACGTTATGTCGCGTTCTACGTTACGTTACGTTGTCACGTTCTACGTTATGTCGCGTTACGTTATGTCACGTTCTACGTTACGTTACGTACGTTATAGTCTATATCATGTTGTCTTATTAAATTTTCTATTACTTAAATATATATATATATTTTTTATAATAAATGGAAACAGAAAATATTCAGAGACGTTTAATAAAGAAAATTGAGAAAGTAAAAAAAACCAGAGAAAAATTAAAACGTGAATTAAAACATAATGATCAAAAGAAACCCAATCATTCTGAAAGTTTTCAAAATAAAGAAGATGTAATCAAAATTCCTGAAACTCCTAAAAGTATCACAGTTGAACAAGCTAAACAAATACAAAATATACAAAGGGGTTTGAATAAAACATTTAAAAAAGAAATTCTAAATGATCGGAGTGGGTTAGAGGAAAAACAAAAACAATTCCTTCCTATTACTACTGCATTACAAAAAGTTGAACAAGCTGTTAATAACACAGATACTGATATAAAAAAAATAATTCCAAATATTCCAGCTTTAACTTTACCAGAAATTAAAGAATCTAAAGATATGGAGACTCAAACACATGCTATGATAAGTCTAGGTCCAATTTCCTTACATTATTTAAAGATGGTACCTACAAAAAGAGATATAAAAAATATTTCAGATCGGTATGCTATTTACAACGATGCAACTAAAAATGCATATATGATTGGGAATATAGAAGTGTTCTTCAAAGATAATGATATCATTGTAGGTGAGACAAAGTATACTGGTACAACAGGTTTGTGGGAATTACTAACATCTGCCGACGCCCCAAATCAAAAATTATATACTAAAGACGACTACAATAACTATAAAAGAATTTTGTTTGATACTAATTGTTTATATCAAAATTATGACAAATCCACAGGAAAAGTTCGTTCAAATACAGGTAATAAATATCAAAACTTAATCAAATTTATATGGGCTGAATTAAAATCTAATTTACCAATAACACCTTTTAAAGGAGGATTTGGGTGAAACCCCTAAAACTAAAAGAGGCTCTGGAATAAAGGAATATACAGAAAATCAAATAGAATATAAATATATAGACAATCTCAATGAACTACTTAGAAGATTATATTTTATTGCATCTGAAGAAAGAGCTGGCAATAATAATTTTCACAATGAAAAATTAGGAGTTGTGCATTTAATTGCTAGAGAAATGGAAAATATTATTGATACTCCTAAAGGTATTGAATATTTAATTTCTCATGTATCTAGTTTACCTAATAAAATAATTAAAGGATCAGGATTATTAAATGATTTTATAAATAATTTACCATTTGAACTCCATTGGCCAGGTAAAAACTATCTAGGTCCTGAAATTGAATTGAATGAAAGGTTAGCAAGAGGTGATAAACCTGTTGATAAGTTAGATGAAGCAGCAATGGAGCATGACATATTTTACAGAGATCATAAAAATGTTAAGGAAAGACATCAAGCTGATGAGATTCTTGAAAATAAAGCTTGGGAACGAGTTTTAGATCCAAATTCTACGTTAAATGAAAAGATACCTGCTTGGGTAACAACGAATGCTATGAAATTTAAAAGATTTTTTGGAATGGGTTTAAAATAATTAAATATATACAATTTTTTATCTTATAAATGGAGTTGAATTTAAATGATAATCAATTAAAGAAAGTCTCTTCAGCATATAAAAAGAAAATTGGAGTTACTATTCAATTAAAGAATGAACAAATTGGCAATGGAAATAATAAATTCAACAAAATCAACGTCAAATTAATAAATTAAATAAGGCTAAAAATAATGGTACAGGAATTAGATTAGAACTTAAATATGATCAAATAAAATCAGGTGGTTTTTTACCGTTGCTATTAGCAGGTATTGGTGCTCTAGGATCATTAATCGGAGCAGGAAGTGCTATAGCTAATACCGTGATCAATAAGAAAGCTAAAGATAAAGAGTTAGAGGAACAGCAAAGACATAATAAAACTATAGAAGGAAAAGGTTTAAAAAAGAGTTTAAAAAAAAAAACAAAAAATAATACCGTTAAGCAATTATGATATATTATTATATTCAAAAAATATTAAAAATTTTCGAGGTTGTTTTATGAAAAATGAATTACCATTAGAACCAAATAAAAATGAATGTGGAATGTTAAACTTAAATAATTCTAATCAAAATGGATCTCATTGGGTTGCTTGGTTTAAAAAAGACGATTTCAAGTTTTATTTCGATTCTTTTGGAGATGTTAATCCACCGATTGAGTTAGTAAAATACTTTGGAAAGGATAATCTTTATTATAATGATGATAGATATCAAAATTTTAATGATCCGCCCATATGTGGACACTTATGTTTAATTTTTTTAAACACTATTACAAAATTTTTTTTCCTAATAAATGGAACCAATCTTCGATAAATATTCATCAAACATTATTAAAAACGAATATCAAAATTTTCAACCTATATCAACGTTAAACTTAAACACGGTTAATAAAAAAACTGTTTTTAAAATTGATGTGGGAGATAATTTTTTAGGATCTCAATTTCAATATTACATATCCGGAAAGGTGGTTAGGGAAGATAATAATAATGAATTAGACCAAAATAATACTGTTCACCTTATTGACAATTTTCCTGCTTTTCTATTTTCTGAAATAGAAGTTAGGAAACATAGTAAAGTAATAGACCAAATTGAAAGTGTTGGAGTTGCTAGTACAATTAAAGGAATTGTATCTTTCTCTCTAGATAGAAATGGTCCCACAATTAATTCAGGATTTGAATCAAATTACAAAGCGAACGTTCATTCTTTTTCAGTGGTTGGTAACCTGTCTAATTTTGGATTAGGATTCTTCAAAGATGTTAAAAATCCAATATTTAAAGGTGGTTTTGAGTTAATTTTTACTAGAAATGACGATCATTTTGCTATTCGTAAGGAAGCAACTGATCCAAGAGCAAAAATAATCATTGAAGAATTTCTTATTCGAGTACCAATCATAACATATGTCAAAAGTTCAACTAATTAATGACTTAAAGGAATTATCACAGAAAAATGAATATTTATTTAGCTTTAGATCGTGGCAATGCATTCAGAATAAGAATATTAGTGGAAAGACTCTTAATTTAGATATTACAAACATCTATAGAAATATACACAATCCTTTATTTGGATTTGTTGCTTTTCAGTCAAACAAAGACTCAAATTATAATCAAGATAAAAATTGTAGCGAATTTAATAATTGTAAAGTCAAAAATATTTGGTTTGAAGTAAATAGTAAACGATATCCTGAGGAGATGTTAGATTTAGATTGGGATAAAGAAAAATATTCTATTGCATATGACATGTTAACTCACTACAAGAAAGTGTTTGTTAAAACTCATAATGAATTACCTCTGATATATATTAATCCAGAACAATTTAAAAATGGTAAACCTTTCTTCGTTGTTGATTTAACTAGACAACCTCAAAACACCAGCGAATCCAAAAGCAATATTCTTTTACACGTTGATTTTGATGTACCAGTACCACCTAATACCATTTGTTATGTTTGTATGGTGTCTTACTCCGAATTTGTATATGACATTGTTAACAATACCGTTCGAGAGAATATATAAGATTCTATCAATTTTTTTCTACTTATAAATGAAGTCATATTGTGTTAAATGTAAAAGTAAAACAGGTAATATAAATCCACAATTCATTATAACTAAAAACAATAAAAAACTGTTAACATCAAAGTGCTCTATTTGTAATAAAAATAAAACATCTTTTACAAAAAAATAAATAATATAAATGGAAGGTAGTCAATTTTGTTATAGTAAACATTTTTTCTGTTTTTGTAAATTATCAATTTTAAATCATAAATTTTTAGATAAAAAATCTTTATATTGTAATTAGCCCTTCACAGCAAAAAACTAATTCTAAAAAGAAAATAAAATTATAATTAAATGGATTATTGTAGAAAGTGTAAAAAACAAACTAAAAGCATTGATCTTCCTAAATTTATTAAAAAGGATAAACGTTGGAGAAGAATATCGACTTGTAAGGTTTGTGAATCTGTTAAAAATAATATTTCCAAGTCGCCAGAAGATATTGAAATTGAAGAGTTATTTAAACCAGCTAGAAAAAATTTTGTCACTAGGAAATTTATTCAAAAAGGAATTGATGATACTTGGCAGGCTGATTTATACTCTTTTTATAGACCTAAAGGAAAATTAGAAGATCATTCATATAGTTTGAGAACAAAACATGAACCAGTTGATAATCATTATAAACAATTATTAAGGGCTAATGATGAATATAAATATATTTTAAACGTGATTGATACATTTTCAAAGTATGTTTGGTGTGTACCCTTAAAAACAAAAACTGGGATTGAGGTTGCTAACGCTTTTGAAAATGTATTTAATGAGAGGAGACCAAAATTGTTACATGTTGATAAAGGTAAGGAGTTCTATAATAAGGATCTTAAAAATGTTTTAAATAAATACAATATTAAAATATATAGTACAGGTACTGAAAATAAGGCTTCCATAATTGAAAGATTTAATAGAACTTTAGGAGATAAATTAAAACCGATTTTATATAAAAATCTTAGATGGGTTTCGGTGCTATCAAATATTGTTAAGACTTATGTTACATACTATACATATCATAGAACAATTAAAATGAAACCAATTGAGGTTAATAAGAAAAATGAAACTCAGTTGTTAACAACTGTTTATAATTATAAAATTTCTCCTTTGAAATATAAATTTGAAATAGGTGATCGAGTTAGACTCTCATCTTACGTAAATCAATTTCGAAATAAATTAAAAACTAATTGGACAACAGAAATATTTACGATTATTAAGATATTAAAATCTAATGTTAATTATTACAAAGTTAATAATATTGAAGAAGGTATTTATGAAGATGAACTACAACTATCTAAGTTATAATATCCATATGGTAATGTATTGATTTTATCAATTAAGTATCGTTTGTCATCATATGGTGATAAGGCTGTTTTCTTCTGTTCAACTGTATATAAATTGAGATCCTTAGAAACAATTCCATAGATTATTTCCTGTGTTGTTATAGTATTTAACAAACAATTCTTATATATGTCAAATTTCATTTTCTCGACATTACATTTTTTTATACCATTTTTTCTTTTATATCATTTCTAAATGCATACATTTTCGATCTTAAACCAACCCATTCTCTTATTGGAATTCCTAAGTATTCATCTTTAAATAAGCCTGGAACTTTCTTATTTTTTTGAGGCATCCAATCTATTAAATAATCTGATGTATCAAAATATTTTATATTTTCTTTCATGTCTTTATAAACATCATCTGTTTCAACATAAATAATTAAAGAATCTGTGTCCGTTCCTAACAACTTAATTTTATTATTGTATTTAGTTGTAATAAAATTTATACATTAATAATTTTGATAGTTCTAATACAACAAAACCACCATAGACTGGTTTATTAAGTTTTATTTTAGTTTTCGTCGATATAAAAGAACGTTGTCTTCATCAATTATTGTTCTGGTTTCGTATTCTTTATGTTTATCGAAACTAGGTAGTGTTCTGATTAATTTCACATCACACCTGGATCTTACTTTCTCCATTTGTTTCCCATACACTGCATTGTTCATTAGTTTGTAGAAATCTTTTTCAAAATCATTTTGAGCTTCTTTTCTTAATTCTGTATTTTTATCTATGTAGGGTTTAAGCCACGCCATCTGTTCAAATTTAATATAATTTTTAACTTCTTTTAAAACGATTACTTGTCTTAAACATTCTTTTAACATTCTGAAATCGATAACATAATCTTTCTTTAATTTTATTAATTTTGTAATTTTAGGTTTCGTTCCAATATTATCAATCATTTCTTTTTGATATGTTGATAACTCATCATAATCAGGTACGTAATGTTCTGGAAGTAATGGATAGTCTTTAAATTTATCATGTAGTTCTTTGGGAACCTCTAAATCTACAATAAACGTATATCCATATGTATCATTATCTTTTAACTTTAAAATCTTTTCTGAAGTATAGTCGCTAGGTTTCATTTTTAAACTTTTGAGTTCTGGATCAGTTTTTATTTCATCTTCTCTTTCATTATATCCAACAAATTTTCCGATTGGTAATGGTTGTGATAACGCATTTCCATATAAATTATTTGCGTCTAAATACATAATATAACTAATATGTTTTTTACTATTATATATTCCTTTTTCCTCAGCTTTTTCTTTACTTAGTTTTATTGTCTTACCCTGTTTTTCATCATGGAAATAGCAATTATTTGCTATAGCATGTCTATTTGGAATCATTGATATTCCACCTCTGATTCCACGTTCATATGTTTCGTATAATTTTTGATCTGTTATTAATTCTAATATTTGACCGGTTTCTTTTAATGATGCTGAATCTGCTAAATTTGGAGCTGAAATATAGTAAACTGGATCTAATTTATAATTCTTATAACATGTTTCTCTAAAGTTGTCAAACACATCTTTTAATAAAACCATATCTAACTTTAAATATAAATCATGATAATCACCAAAATTTTTACATTCAAAATGATTATAAACTTCTTTAGCAAAGTTAAGGTCTGCATCCTTTATATGTTTATCATTTAAAGTTGTATACCAGTCTGGTTTATTTAATGGAAGTTCATCATAGAATTTTTGATAATCATCAACCCACTCGTATGGATAAACACCTTTTCTTAAAACCATATGGAGGTCCTCCTTATTAAATTCTTTCATGATGTTTTTAAATTTAGTGTATTCAACTGGTTTGCTTACTTTATTATCACATTTTTTACAGTTGGCGATTAATTTTAAAACATTATTTTCATTAATAGGTAGAAATTTAACATTTATTATTTCTTGTTTAGAATTACATTTAACACAATAACAATTATTGACATCAGCTAAATTGTTCACTGCTTTGTCAAGACTTGTACTTATAAATCTAAATGTGTCTATAAATTAAAATTCCATTTTTACATTTTGAATTTCCCTTTTCCGTTTGATAATCATTTTATTTCCACATGTATCACATTTTTCGATAATTTTGTATTTTGGTTTTTCATCGCATTTATTACATCGAGAATAATCATAGCGTTATTCATATTGATCAACAATTATTTTCTTTGAGAATGTGATAGTTTTCTTTGGAGTTTGGAATTATATTAATGTCTGAATAGTTTTCACTCAATTCAAGAATCCATTTCAAAAATATCATTGAATCATATCTAAGGTTGTGAATTTCAATTGGTATAAATCTTGGTAATTGTAAATTTAAATTACAACCGTTGCAACTTGCTCCTCGGTACGCTCCTGAAACATGATCGTGATCAAAGACTTTTTGATCCTCATTCTCGAAAACTTTATTACAAATATGACACTTTTTTGCATTCATAAATTCTACTTCTTCATCCTCATTCGGTTTCCTTCCATAATCTTGTCTTCTAATTTCACTATAACGTTTTCCATAATAAATAAGTTCCTCATTAAATTTTTTCATTAGTGTTTCTTTATTACTACTTCTAATTACTTTTGTTCCATCAATTGTATGAAAGCAGAAACTATTTGGAATATGTTCATGAATGTATCTCGTTGAATCTGTTATTGAATTATTTACTTTCTCTAATGTACACTCAAAATCGAGAGTTATTGTGTAGGGATGAAACTGTTCTGCACCGTTAGATTTATATTTTCGTTGATTATTTTCTTCTTTAGGCATTTATGAATTTGTCCACTTAATAGAGCATTGAGTTTCTTAATTCCAACTATATGATTTTCATATAATAGTAAATTAACATGATTATCATATTTTTGATGATTGTTGCTTAAGTATAAAAGATTAAAAAAAGGTTTCTCAAATTTATAAATATTAATAGTTATGTTTAGAAAGTCTTCATATTTTTGTATATTGTATGGAATTAACTCAACTGGATAAGACATATTTAAACACTCATATCTTTCAATGTTATAGCCAGATGCACGATCAGATTTTTTAACAGGGTTCAGTATACTTTCCAATGCATATTCAAAACATCTTAGATTTTCTTGCTTTAGACATTTGAATATTCTTGTTTTTACATTTTTAACGTTGATGCAACAATGTTTATGGGAAATAAAGCTTGGTAATTGAACATAGGTTCCTCCTCGTAATGGATTGGATTTATCAGATAGAATGTCTAGTTGAATAATTCTATCAAATCTATATTTTGTATTTTTGCTTGTAAAGGCTTCAAATTTACTTACTATTTCATTTTTTGCATTTTTTAAGATATCATCTATAGAACTCTTTTCGGTATAAATTTGATTTGGTGTGGAACTTATATATATTTTATTTAAATTGATTACATCACCTGTTAAATTTAATTCTTGATATTGAACAATCACAACTAATTGAATTTTTACACACTTCTTCCGTTCAAGTTCTTTTTTGATAGTTTCACATATTTTGTCTTGAACATTGTATAAATATTTTATTAAATCATGTTGCCCAGATTCACAATAAACAGAATAGTTAACAAGCATATTATTCCACGCACCTTTTGTTCTTATTACTCGAACATCTTCATTATCGTTATATATATTTGGTAACTCTTTTAAATCCTTTAATTTGTTATGCACTTTCTCTTGTCTGATTCTTGGTCCTCCAAAATCATAGTCATTAAATGATTGTAAAAAATTGTTAGCTTCTTCTTCATTACGATTTATTTCTGGATTTTCATTATCCGCATGAAGTCTTTCTTGATTTTCATTATATTCAATTATTCTATCTCTTAATAAATCGTATAATGAATCTTTTAGCAATTTAGAATATCCTTTTATGTTGAGACCATATTGATCTCTATAATTTCTAGCAGTAGTTTTCAACTGCTTAATAGTATTTTGGTAGCTTGGTATTATTAGTTGGGACATGACTATTTAGAAGGGAAAAAATTTAATAGAAAAAACATGTTTTTGAAAAATAAAAAATTTATGAATGAAATCTATAAAAAATAGTTTGATTCTTAAACATAAACATATATAAATAAAAAAATATTGTTTAGATTCTTTTAGGTTTTAATAGTATGTAAAGTGCCGCTCCTGTCCCAAGTTCGATCTAAGAATCTAGATATTTTCTTTTTTTTTATATACGTTTCTTTTCTTAAATTTTTTCTCTTATAAATATAAAGCAAAATGGAATCGCTATTCAAAAAACTAAACCGCTCATACGAGTTTGTAAAACTATCTGAGCTTGAAATGAATAAAAAATATAAGGCTACTGATTTTGAAATTTTGGATACAAAATTTGGTACAAAAATTATTTGTGTTTTAGATGATACATTCAAAATTACTTTACCTGATAGATATACTAAACTTATAAATAAACAAGATTTAAAAAAATTAAACGAAAACTACTAATATAACTTATAAAGGCTTTATCAATCTAAAGAATGATAAGCACATGCACGACATAGACTTTTCTTGAGTTTATTTATTTCAACTTATCTTTATTATCAATATTCTTTGAACTTGTATTTTCAACTCTCAACTTTCGTTTTCGATATCTGGATTTCTCCAATTTCTGTTTTTATATACTAAGAGTGTGGGTCTTCGATTGGAGATCGAACTTGGGACAGAAGCGGCACTTTACATACTACTTAAGAGTAAGAAGGCCACTTTAAGATATATACATAATGTAAGGGTCTCTCTCCGAATTAAATTTTCATTACCAAGTGTATGAGTGGACAAAGCGTGATAGGGTGTTTCGATCTTATGATCCCTTTGTTATTAAACATAAATCTTTTTATAAATATCTAGAAGATTTAAAAAAAAACATATTGGGCCGATTATAATGAACAGGGCGTTGAAAAGTTTGACGCACGTTCTTTTAAACCTGTTAATGTCATTAGATTTACTATGTGGACCTATAATGTCATTTCTTGGTATAATCGGTTCATTACAAGAATGGATGTTCATAAAACAATCAATTATATTTATTTGGTCGGTCCAATATTGGTAAGTCTACTTTTATAATTAGAGATTTACTTAACAAACATTTGGTTAGACGTATATTTTATCCTAGTGGAGGGGATTCTTTTTAAAAATGATTAAACCTACTTTTCACAAATTTATTTTGTTTGAAAAATTTAACATTAAAAATTACAATGCAGCAATATTAAAAACTTTATTTGAAGGTAACGCTACGGTTGTTCATCGTAAAATATCCGATTATAATAGTTTTCAATTATGTTTAAGACGAAAACTCAGTAGAAGAGGCCTTTTTAAGTAGATTGCTCAGAATAGAGGCTGGATATGTTTATTATAATGAAAATTTTGTTGATTTTACCAATAAATTTGAAACTATAAATACCCAAAATATTCCTCTTCATGTCTAAGTTGATTACCATTAACTATATATTTATATATAGGCTGTTTTATAATATATGCGCAGGACTTCAGGACGTGATAGCTCGTCCAAAAATATGAAAAAACGTTTCTATTAACTTACCCTCTTACCATTTTCGAGATTGAAATTGAAAAAAAAATTCTACGCCACTAGAAAAAGTACGGTTTTGAGACGCCCATTTGAACCGCCAATGTTTTCTACACAAAAAAGGTACTCTTGGTCATACGCTCTAAAGTCGACCGTTTTCGAGTTTGTTTCATCAAGTAGGTTTTAAATTTCAAAACAAAAGCTACCTCCTGTCAAAATAACAATTAGTTTGTGCCTGTAAAAGATAAATTTGTATTATAAAATTCAAAATGAATTACACAAACGCTGAAATGTGCGAAATGCATTACCTTTACGGATTGGCGGAAGGTAATACGGCAGAAGCAAGGCGGTTGTATCAAGAAAGACATCCTTATCGCCAAGTACCACACCATAACTTGTTTCAACGCATTCACCAATGACTATGGGAAAATTGAAGTTTTAAAAAGAATACTGCTGATAGTGGGCGGCCTATGGAAGTTGCAATTCCCAAGAAGAGGCTGTCCTCAACGAAATTGAAGAAAATCCGACCACAAGTACCAGACAAATAGCTCACAACTTAAACTTATCTCACTCGACGGTGTGGAGAATTTTGAAAAGACTTTTGTATCCCTATCATATCCAAAGAGTACAAGCCTTATTGCCAAGAGATTTTCCACCAAGATTGGCTTTTTGTAGATGGATGCAAGACAAAATAGCTCAAAATCCTCCTGATGCCGAAGTTCTGTTTACCGATGAATCATCTTTCTCGAGAGATGGTATTTTTAATTTTCACAACAACCCCATATGGGCTGAAGAAAATCAACATGAAATTGCAGAACGCCGTCATCAGCAACAATTTTCCGTGAATGTTTGGGCTGGCATCGTCGGTGACAATTTGATAGGCCCATATTTTTTGCCGAACAGATTAGACGGTGCAGATTATCGACAATTTCTAGAAGAAGTACTGCCGGAGCTGCTGGAAGATGTACCGCTTCACGTAAGGCAAAACATGTACTTTATGCATGATGGAGCTCCGGCCCACTTAAGTTTACTTGCTCGCCAATACTTGGACGACGAATACCAAGACCGTTGGATCGGTTAAGGAGGTCCACACCCTTGGCCCCCCGCGATCATCCAACCTTAATTTGTTAGATTTTTTCTTTTGGTGCCATCTCAAAACCCTAGTCTACACTACTCCAGTTGAAAATGTTGACCAATTAAGAGAGCGCATTGTTGCATCTTGCGACATAATTCGGAACACTCCGGGAATTCTCCTGCGTGTTAGATGTTCAATGCGTCGAAGAACTGCTGCGTGTATTGAAACTAACGGCGGACATTTCGAATATTTAATTTAACTGTTTATGATTCGTGTATTGAAACTAACGGCGGACATTTCGAATATTTAATTTAACTGTTTATGATTTGTTATTGTTTTTTTTTTTTTTGCAATTATGAAGTTAACATTTGCTTTTGTTACTTGTTCTAACGTTTAAAAATGTTTCATTAGTAAGAAAAAAGTTTTATTTCCAAAAATTGACCCTGTATTTCAACATTAAAATTTGATTTTTCTCGAAAACGGTCGACTTTAGAGCGTATGATCAAGAGTAACATTTTTGTGTAGAAAACATTAGCGGTTCAAATGGGCGTCTCAAAACCGTACTTTTTCCAGTGACGTAGAATTTTTTTTTTTCAATTCGAAAATGGTACATTTTAGAGGTTAAGTTAATAGAAACGTTTTTAAATATTTTTGGACGATCTATCACGTCCTGAAGTCCTGCACATATATTATGAAACACCCTGTATAGGTATCCAATATTTTTATTATTATAATTATTTAAAATGTTTATTTTTTATTCAAACCAATCATCATGTTTTTAGATGGGCACCGATCTCATATGTCACTACCGCTTAGCAATTTCTGTGATCAGAACCAAATTATTTTACACGCACTTCCTCCTAACGCCACCCATATCATTCAACCTGCAGATGTTAGTGTCTTCAGACCATTAAAACTCGAATGGAAGAAAACGGTACAAAACTGGCAATCAAAACCTGATAATGTACATGCCAACATCACCAAAAATAATTTTGCTAAAGTTTTCAAAGAAGCTCTAGTTAACGTTAATATGGTGGATTACATAAAAAATGGTTTTAGAAAATGTGGGCTTTTCCCATTTGACTCAAACAATATCGACTATATCAAATGTGTGAAAAACACATTGGAACAAATTTCAACTTTATCCCAATGGATACCTTGGATATCGTATCTTTAGATGAAATAATTGTAACAGAACATCCAGAACCAGATGATACTAATTTTGACCTAAATTTTTTAGAAAGACAAGCTAACGCTTTGAGAGAAAATGAGTTTGAAGTACCCCCATATGAAAGCAGAGAAGATATTTTTGAAACATTGAAACCGTTAGAAACGGATCTTCTAGAGGATGAAAATACTATTGACAACACTAATAATGTCCAAGAACTGAATGATATGCTAGAAAATTGTGATATTGAAGAAACCCCAAACGAAAAGACTGAAAAAGATGTCCAAGAACCTAATGATGTGCTAGAAAATTGTGATATTGAAGAAACCCCAAATGAAAAAACTGAAAAAGATGTCCAGGAACCTAATGATGTGCTAGAAAATTGTGATATTGAAGAAACCCAAATAAAAAAACTGAAAAAGATGTCTAACAACCTAATGATGTGCTAGAAAATTGTGATATTGAAGAAACCCCAAATGAAAAAACTGAAAAAGATGTCCAGGAACCTAAGGATGTGCTAGAAAATTGTGATATTGAAGAAACCCCAAATAAGGAGACTGAAAAAGATGTCCAAGAACCTAATGTGCTAGAAAATTGTGATATAGAAGAAACCCCAAATGAAAATACTGAAAAATATGTTTCGAAAATTTTAAAAACGGAACTAGGAATTGAAAAAACAGTTGAAAAAACTGATAATTTAGATGAGAACATTATAATAGAAAAATCGAATCAAGATACCCAAAAACATATAGACAAGTCAACTGAAAACGTAAAAACAGATCTACTGGAAAAAGCCGTAGAAGCAGTTTTTTCAGAAACGACTCGAGAGGAGGTGGCATCTACTTCAAATATTTTAAAAGATCAAACTAATTCTTCTAAAATCACACAAATTAATCCTTTCGAAGCCCATTTATTTTATCCAGCCCCTCTAAATAAAGCCAAACAAGTAAACAAAAAAGAAAAGCTCCCTAGTGCTATAAGTTCCAAGTCTTGGAGAGAATATTATGAGAAAAAGTATCAGGAAAAACAGGAAAAATTGGATCAAGCAAAATTAAAGAGAGCAAAGAGAATTGCTCAGAGTACAAAAAGAGGCTGGAAAAATGAAATGAAAACAAAAAAATCATTAAAAATAAAGAAAAACATCAAAAAAAAAGAAAAAAATATCATGTGCTTCTTGTACTGAAGAACTAAATAGTGACACTGATGACGACGATACTAAAAATATAGGTTGCGTTTTTTTGTCCCGGATGGTTCCATTTTATGGGCAACTCACCTATTTCGAGGCTGCGAAGGAAAATTATAAATACGACAGTTGTTTGTAAATTTTTGTCATATTTGTTGCAAGTATTCTACATCTCAGAATTGAATTTTATTTTATATAGGTATTTTTATACTCTAGATCTTAGAATTTTTATTCGTTTTTAAAGAATGTAGGTACCTATGTTTATTTTGTACCTAATGAATTATTTGTTGTTTTTTATATACAGTTACTGAAAGTATATACCTACCTTTTTCAATATATATTTTCTTTTAATAAAAAAATGTGTCAATTTTTTCCTTAAAATCATTACACTGCCGAGAACCAGTCCCATTCTGTCTGGTAATAGGTAGTCTGCGGCCGAGCGCAGGTAAATTGCACATTGTCGAGTATTTTCTTAAATATTTATTAAACAGTGATATAAATAGATAAAAAAAACTAAAGTTCCAGCTAAAGTAAGGTCTACAGAAATACAGACTTTTTTATGAAGAAAATATTGAAAGTTTCTTTTTAATCTTAGAAAATTGTCCCAAAATAGTACTAACTGCTCGAGAACCGGTTCAGTCACCCTATCAAATATTTTAATTATTTAAAATTATTATTAAATTTTAAATGTTTATTTATTATTCATTCGTTTCAGTTTAAAAGTAAAATAAGGGATGAATCTGTTTTACTGGATGATGATTTCAACGAATTATTATTTGATATCTCCATTTAAATTGAAGATGAAGTTCAATTAATCGATTGTGATAACAAAGCCAAATTTATTGATGTTTCGGCTATAAAAGTAGAAACAGATATTGATGAAGGTTATCCATTACCAATTAAAAAAGCCAAATTTAATCAAACTAAATTAAATTTTGAAAGTTATTTTAATTCTAATATAAAAAAGCACAATTTAGATAAAAGCGCCGTCGAAAGATGGTCGTCTTTTGAACCGAATCTAAAACTTTTTGAAACTACAGAAGGTAGTATAATAACGGACTTTTCCAGAAATCAAAAATCCATATATATTACAGCATTAAAAAAGTCACCGTTTTCATTTAAACATAATAGTTTTTTAGAAGCTTCTTCTTCATTGAAGGTATTTTTGGATTCTACGACTTCGTCGGAAACGTCGTTGGGTGCCTCGAATTCGTGGCATCCGTCTGTGGTTCATCATCATCATCATCTGAATTAGGGAGTGGTTCAAAGCCCACTTTTACTGAAGCTCTAGGCTTATTGTACCCCTCACAGTTTCTATCCCATCAGATTGATTTTCTTGATGAATTCAAGAATATGTCTGATGGGCGCTTTCGCGATTTCTTCAGGTTCCGGATATTGTACCCCGAAGTACCATTCCCGTTCCCATTTAAGGTTCCGGCAGTGGCATAGTATATGAATAGGAGTTTCCGTCTGTGGTTGCTTCGACGTCGCGGCAACCGTCGGTGGTCGCTTCGACGTCGCGGAAACCATTGGCGATTCCTTCGACGTCGCTTCAACAATTTTTGGTTTCGCCTATTGCGAAGCCTAAAATATTGAATATATGGACACAATTTCAATATGATATTGGCCAAATGCCTATAGAGGTAAGAAGGAAATTCTGGGAGAGTCCGTTGAATTATAGAAACCGGTTGTATTTTGCAGCTTTTGCTTTTTTAAATTCAATAGACCCACAAACAATAGCATATGTTTTAAAATTCACCAATAACAAAGCTACAGAGCCACGAATCAAACAATATATGAATGTTTTTTATTTTCTTAGTAAATTAAAGGAGCCGATAAGCTGTAATTATTACAGTTTTCATTTAAGTGAAGGGATTGTAAAATGTCTCTGGTCATCCCAGAAATTTGTGTAAATCTGGTAAATTTAATGTAATTCGAGATTGAGTAATGTTGGCTCTTTAAAAAAAAATAATTATATTTCAGCGTTCCAATCCTCGATATCACTTACTCGTAGTCCGTCCCTGGTACGACTTTGTGCACGTATTTAAAGAATTGGCAGACTCCCCGCTTCTCTCTCCTAACCGCTGCTCCTTCCATTACCCTTCATTCGTCACTTCGTGCCGCTAGTGTGCAGTTGTATGTGTATGTGTGTGTGTGTGTGTGTGTGTGTGTGTGTGTGTGTGTGTGTGTGTGTGTGTGTGTGTGTGTGTGTGTGTGTGTGTGTGTGTGTGTGTGTGTGTGTGTGTGTGTGTGTGTGTGTGTGTGTGTGTGTGTGTGTGTGTGTGTGTGTGTGTGTGTGTGTGTGTGTGTGTGTGTGTGTGTGTGTGTGTGTGTGTGTGTGTGTGTGTGTGTGTGTGTGTGTGTGTGTGTGTGTGTGTGTGTGTGTGTGTGTGTGTGTGTGTGTGTGTGTGTGTGTGTGTGTGTGTGTGTGTGTGTGTGTGTGTGTGTGTGTGTGTGTGTGTGTGTGTGTGTGTGTGTGTGTGTGTGTGTGTGTGTGTGTGTGTGTGTGTGTGTGTGTGTGTGTGTGTGTGTGTGTGTGTGTGTGTGTGTGTGTGTGTGTGTGTGTGTGTGTGTGTGTGTGTGTGTGTGTGTGTGTGTGTGTGTGTGTGTGTGTGTGTGTGTGTGTGTGTGTGTGTGTGTGTGTGTGTGTGTGTGTGTGTGTGTGTGTGTGTGTGTGTGTGTGTGTGTGTGTGTGTGTGTGTGTGTGTGTGTGTGTGTGTGTGTGTGTGTGTGTGTGTGTGTGTGTGTGTGTGTGTGTGTGTGTGTGTGTGTGTGTGTGTGTGTGTGTGTGTGTGTGTGTGTGTGTGTGTGTGTGTGTGTGTGTGTGTGTGTGTGTGTGTGTGTGTGTGTGTGTGTGTGTGTGTGTGTGTGTGTGTGTGTGTGTGTGTGTGTGTGTGTGTGTGTGTGTGTGTGTGTGTGTGTGTGTGTGTGTGTGTGTGTGTGTGTGTGTGTGTGTGTGTGTGTGTGTGTGTGTGTGTGTGTGTGTGTGTGTGTGTGTGTGTGTGTGTGTGTGTGTGTGTGTGTGTGTGTGTGTGTGTGTGTGTGTGTGTGTGTGTGTGTGTGTGTGTGTGTGTGTGTGTGTGTGTGTGTGTGTGTGTGTGTGTGTGTGTGTGTGTGTGTGTGTGTGTGTGTGTGTGTGTGTGTGTGTGTGTGTGTGTGTGTGTGTGTGTGTGTGTGTGTGTGTGTGTGTGTGTGTGTGTGTGTGTGTGTGTGTGTGTGTGTGTGTGTGTGTGTGTGTGTGTGTGTGTGTGTGTGTGTGTGTGTGTGTGTGTGTGTGTGTGTGTGTGTGTGTGTGTGTGTGTGTGTGTGTGTGTGTGTGTGTGTGTGTGTGTGTGTGTGTGTGTGTGTGTGTGTGTGTGTGTGTGTGTGTGTGTGTGTGTGTGTGTGTGTGTGTGTGTGTGTGTGTGTGTGTGTGTGTGTGTGTGTGTGTGTGTGTGTGTGTGTGTGTGTGTGTGTGTGTGTGTGTGTGTGTGTGTGTGTGTGTGTGTGTGTGTGTGTGTGTGTGTGTGTGTGTGTGTGTGTGTGTGTGTGTGTGTGTGTGTGTGTGTGTGTGTGTGTGTGTGTGTGTGTGTGTGTGTGTGTGTGTGTGTGTGTGTGTGTGTGTGTGTGTGTGTGTGTGTGTGTGTGTGTGTGTGTGTGTGTGTGTGTGTGTGTGTGTGTGTGTGTGTGTGTGTAAGTGTGTAAGAAAATACTTACGTAAGTTTACATTTTAATAATTTATGCCTTTATTTTCGCTTTATAGAATATAGGCATGGCAGACTCCAGTGATGAGAACGGTGATTCGAAAGAAATACTTCTAGAAAGATTAAAAAAGCTTAAGAAACATATGCGTAAATTCAAAAAGCGAAAAAGGAGACGCTCAACGAGCACGAGCCGTTCAAGCAGTCGCGAGATCGAGAAATCGGAAAGGCAGTTTATACGGCGGCTCGGTGTCTCCAACGGAACACCGAGATCGCACATTAAAAAATGACCGGGCAAGTCGGAATCAAAGCCTGGACTGCTATTTTTGAATATCATTCGACAATTCTCGTATGCGAGAAATGTGGACATAGAATGTATACGAAATCGAAGCGCTACTTTTGAACATCCTTCGACATGACATGTTGAAAGTGTCGAATGATGATATGGCAACAACGTTATTCCATTTTTGCCA
The DNA here is from genome assembly GCA_927349885.1 of Psylliodes chrysocephalus. Taxonomy (NCBI): domain Eukaryota; kingdom Metazoa; phylum Arthropoda; class Insecta; order Coleoptera; family Chrysomelidae; genus Psylliodes; species Psylliodes chrysocephalus. Next base: position 97,900,475 of record OV651814.1, on the reverse strand, counting down.
ACGCACTTTTTTTTAGTAAATATCACATTTCTCTACTTCGTGTCAATGTCAAGGATAACTTGGTCTTGTCTTTTCTTGTGCCCACGTTTTGTTATGATTTTTTCTTATTTTTGATTAACTTGAACATACTTTAAGATGAATATAAAAAAGTTTACACTACAAGCGAATAACGGGAGACCCTTATAGAGTTTATGGGGAAACATAAAAAAATGCAAATAGGTAAATTCTCAAACGATTTTACTTTTGTGGACGCCAAAAAATTATGGGAGAAAATATCCACCAATTTAAACGCCATGCCAAGTGCCACGAAAAACTGGAATTCTTGGCGCAAGGTAGGATCTACTTGTAAGTACTAAAAATAAAAGCATTTTATAATTTAATATACATATAAAAACAAAGAAGCAAATCTTTTAAAGAACTTCACCATAACAGGTGGTGGACCCACATCTGATGAGAAAGTTACCAAAGAAGATGATATGGTGTTAGGATTGATTTACCCAACATCTATAGGACATTCCAACGTTGAGAAATCTGTAGTCTATTTCGATGGCACTTTTACCTATGACGATGAGAATGAGACAATACAAATCGATTATGAATATGCCGATGTGATAAGAAATGAGAATGTCGGGCAAGATGTAGATATGTCAGCTAGCACATCAAATAAAACTAGAGAGGAGCACCCTAGCATAGAAGAAAAACACAAGAAAAAAATTAAACCTTCAAAAAGTGACAGGCTTTCTAGAACGGCCATGGCTACAGAAACCTTGGCCGAGCAAAATAACTTTTTGGAAATAAAAAAGTGGTATTATGGGAAAAAAAATATCATTAAAAGAAACGGAAGTATATGAGAAATGGAATATTGCAGACGGATTAGAAAAAATTGCCAATAAATTGTAGTTAAGGTTTATTTTGTTTTGCAGTGTTATTTTTACGATTAATTTTAGTTATTTTTTTTGTTTGATTTATTTTTTTGTTTTGTTGTTTAGCTTAAAATAATTTTTTTATTTTTATTTACCGTTAATTTTATTTATTTTTTTGTTTTGTTGTTTAGCTTTTTTTTTTTTTCGTTAATTTTAGTTATTTTTGTTTGTTAAGAGTTTAATTTAGTTTTCTTTTGGTTCTGTTTAGCTTAAAATATTTTTATTTACCGTTAATTTTAGTTATTTTTTACTTAAGTAGGTACTGTTTATATTTTAAATAAAACTTATAGTATTTTGAAATTTATATTCAAATGTAAAAACTAAATAGATGCTACAAAAATACCACTATTTATTTAAAATGAATACATATAGAATACCTTTAATTTTTTTGCTACAAATAAAATTTAAAACTATTAAACGAGAGAAAGAGAGAATGTTTTTATTGGAATAACCAAATGGCCATCGACCGGAGTCCTTCAGCCTATACTACATCTTGTTTTACATGTACATATTATTTTATATAGCTAAAACTAGTTACAAACATTATTTTAAAAAAAAGCGCGGTTTCTGTATTTTTCAAGAAAGATCCAGTTAAGGTTGGTTCCTTCTTGCAAGGCAGCATTTGTTATGTTTGTATTTTGGGCGAACCAATGTTTCTTGGATCTCTTTTGCATATTATTTTGTTCGAACTTTGGATCCTAAGTGAATGTTGATTGCTACAAGTGTTTAAGTAGTGCTGGTTATTTATTTAAAAATGTTTAGCAACAGAACACTACTAATAATGGAAAAAGTTACAACAGAAGGAGTCATGATAATTTCGCCAGAAGTCCCAGGCACTTCGGTAAGTTCAATTGGAAAATCTGTTTTTTTTTTTTTGTTATACTTTACCGTTGAAATCATAACCTCACAATTAATGTTCTTGTAAAAATTGTTGTTTTCTTATTTTAGTAGCGAATACTGTTTACAGTGCTAATTCTAGATTATGTTGTAATAATCAGAGATTTCAAAGAAATAACTTTTAAGAAAAAAGGGACACCCAGTATAGTTAAAATTCGTTTTATCAGATATATTTCAAAACAATTTTTATGTAAGGTAGTAAGACGTGGTTTTACAGGCATGTGCAAAAATGCTAAGTCAGGAGTTTAATGAAATACAATGTATTTCTCAATGTTAGAACGGAAGTTGGTATCATATTTGTTTATATAGAGACGCGATTATATTTTATAACCTACATACAAGGCATCTTGCTGACACAGAAAAAATCGGGAACCATCTTTGAGCTTTGTGTCAAAGGGGGCGTGGAAATACACGTATGACCATTATGACTGGACATAAAAAATTATAAACATTAATTGAAATGCCTCTTTTGTAAAGCGGCCATAATTAAAAAGGCGTACCAAAATATTTCCCAACGGAAAAAATTGTAACGAGGGCAGTCGGGGTTAGCTCATCACGGGGGAACGACTCAAAACAGGTCTCACGGGGTCATATAATTAATTTTAGTTTTTTGTTTTTTTTTTAAGAAATTTCGCGGCGCGAACGGTGACTGTGTAGTTTTATACCGATTAATCAATAGTGTTCACCGACCAGGCGAATCAGGGGACGATCACCAGGTGTGATTAGCCGTCAACCCTCAAGATAATAGGGGTAAGTCCAATGAGACAGTAATTAATCTTGTTACTTGAAGTTATATGGTATTAACTTGTAGCCTGATATATTTGGATAAGATATTATAATGCTTTCTCCTTTTTATAATTTATAAATAACAAACGGGAATTAAGTAGCCTCTAAAATTTGTGACAGGGGCAAAACTAGTTCATTACTGTATGTGTTTTTTTTTAGTACCTATTTGTATCGAGTCCTTAACTCTTAATTAGGCTGTCATACATTTAATTTTATGAAGGATTAAACAAGTTGCTATTTAGGCAATCATTGTAACGTAAACTTGCTAAAAATTAGTGCCATTGTCATAAATTTTATTTCAAATGTTACTAGGAATTTTATCTTGATTTTTCAATTTTTTCTTGTTCTGTATGTTGATTTTCATTACATTTTTGAAAGTGTCAAAACTCATTAAACCTTTTTTTTATTATCATTATATTTGTTTACTTTACTAACGGATTTTAATTAACCCCTCCCACACACCCCAGTGAAAGTTATGATACGAAAGCTTAAATATTCTCTGAGGATTAGGAATATCAACTAAAAAAAAAGTTCACGCATATTTAGCCGTGACGAATCACGCCTTAGTAGGATATTTAATTTTTGGTAGAAAACCATAGTGCCTTTGACCGCTCAACAGACTTGATAGACATCTAAGTTAGACCTATAAGTAAGTACCCTTTCAGATTATGTAATTTCTCTTTGAAATCAATACAGTGTTAAAGTCTAGTTTCAATAAGTCAGTCTACAAGTAATAATTTTAAGAAAAATAATAAATACCCACAGTTTTATTGTAGAAAAAATGCGGGTATTACAGTGGTGACAGGACCTTTTTATTTAGTTGATTTTTTTTCTCTTTCTCGGAAATATACAGGGTAAACTTAATAAGAATAGAAAAAGTCCAGACCCTAAAATTGCAGGTTAATTGAATTAAATATCAGTAATGACAAATATTAAAATGGGTACATGAATTAGGAGAGTTCCAAATATACAAAAAGTGAAAAAAAAAAACAAATATATTGTATCTACCTAGTAGAAAAAAAAATATATTTATATAATTCCAATATTGTTCAGGTTCACGCAAGTCGGTTACATACCAAGCAGCAAAGGCCGCATTCAAAAACGCTTTCCTCTCCTGAAATTCTATCCCAATCCTTCTTTTGGGTTAGTAAAAAAATAGTTTCCGACGGCAAAACGTCAAATTCGAGACGGTCGTAATAAACAACACTAAATATTTTTTAAAGGTTAAAAAAAGTATTAGAAGATTTCCTCTTCTTTGCTTACCCTTCTCTAACAATTTTTTTATTTTTGATGTACTGGGTTTTGGTTTTGGTAAACCTGACGTGGTATCACTGATAACAAAATCAGTCGACTCCGAAGTAATATCTTCATCAGGATCACTTCCTCTTTGTATTGCCAAAGTTCTCCATTAATTCCTTTTTTGATTTTATTTTAATAGAAATTTCATTGGCAGATACTGAAGTATCTAATGCCACTGCCATGTTCATAAACTTTAATAGATTTAATTTATACTCTTGATCTTCCTCTGTTTCTTTAACAAGATCATTGTCGATTTCTGAGTTGGTTGTAAAAACCACCCCATCTTCCATCAAATCTTTTAAACGTATGGGCTCTTTGACTGACATTATGCTGTGAAGTAACTTGTTATTTATTTCACAGAGAAATTTGATTTTTATCTTCGTCTGTGCATAAAAGATCTCCAAATACCCCTCATACTTTCTTTTAGCATCCTATCTTCTACGGGATTTTGTTAGAAGGACGGAAAAATTCCCTTCTACCCGTAGAAGTAGCGAACGGCGGAAAACGTTTACTTTTTTATTTTTTACGGTGGATTATTTAATCGTACCTCGCCTCACTTGGCACTAATTTATCCTACTTAATACTATCCTGTGCTTCTTTCATAAAAACGTACTCCAACGGGTTTAACCCACTCAAATTCGGTATCCTAGCTCCTACACAAAACATATCGGTCGTTGGAAATAAATCCTACCCCTAGCCACTAGAAAAAAAAAACATACCGAATGAATTAACCATTAGTTGCACTTAAAATTTAAAGCAATTTGATATATTTGATCAAAAGTACAGTTGGTTTCTTATTGCAAATTTTATGTGCTCAAAAGTGAAGGTTGTTCATTATTGCAATATTACCTTTTTACAGGGTTTACAGATTGTTGGGAATATAAGCCCACAAATTTCTACTAAAAGCACTGGTGAACTGGAGACCGAAGCCAACACAGTAAGTGTATGTTTTTTAACTAGAATATAGTAAGTTATGTGCAGTAGCGCCCCCCATTTTTTACTTGATGAATGTATGGATACTAAATACTGCAATTTATTAGAAGGGGGTTTTTGTTCTGTCAGTTTGCTAATAATTCAATATCAGTAAAGGTATACTTAGGACTGTTAACTCTTAGTTTTTTTATGTTTTTACAGGGCTTAGAAGAGTGCGTTCCAAATACTAGTACAGATAATGAACACCGAAGTTCCGAATTACAGGAACCTTTTGAAAACTTTAACGATACTGAAAAGTTAAATCACAATATTGAAGTTAATGCTACTGAATGCTTTGAAGAATCCGACGATAATTCTATCAAGGATAAGGATTATGAGCCAAACTCTTCTGATGAATCCTCTGAGAATAATTAACAAAAAGTGTCATCAGTAGAAAATACAGAGGAAAAAACAAACCACAGCATCGCTGCAGTCGCAGAATATAAGGGACGCCCAAAAAAAGGAAGGAAAAGAAAGTATGAGGGACAAGACAGGGCGCGAGAAAGAGACTCACAAACAGCAATAAAGAATATTATTCAGCTAGAGGATAACTCGTTCAGTCAAAACAATTTATTGATTACAAATGCTCCTGTGCCACGAAATGCGACCAGAAGGTATCTGTTGATGAGAGAAAGTATTTTTTTCGACCACTATTGGAACTTGAAGGACTATAACGTTTAAACAACCTACTTATCGACATGCGTTAGGGAAGAAAGTGTAAAAAGAAAAAGTACGGCTGCCAGAAATCCAGAAAAGCGACAGTTTTCCAGACACTACTTTATTAAAAAGCATCTGGTTTGTAGGGATATAATTGTTAAAACGCTACAGATATCAACTAAACGTGTTAACACATCACTCTGTACGGTTAGACACTAGATCGCCGAGGTATTGGTGGTGGTCACAATTATATTACGGATGAGCAAAGAAGCGCGATTATCAATCATATTAATAAATTTACCCGTTATAAATCTCACTACTGTAGAGCAAGGAAAGACAAAGAGGAATACTTAGCAGAAGGAACAACACTTACGATTATGTATAAACTTTACAAAGATGAAAATGTAAATACAGTCATCTTCTCCTCCTATAAGAAATTTTTTTTAAATGACTTCAATTTTAAAATGAAGCAACCTAAGAAAGACACCTGTAACAAGTGTGATACTTTCGCTATAAAGATTAAAAACTTACCAGAAGGATCATTCTCTACAGTCGGTAAGACAATTTTTCCTATACACTTTTTAACGCTCGACTCGTTGTGGGGACAGGAGCGGGACAGAATACGAAATCAAAATAGCGAAATTCGAAGAAGTATATATTGTTTGTTTACAACCAGCTTTGTGACTGTGAACATGTCGAATAATTTTGGTCAAAAATAAGTACGGTCCGAGCTACGATATTTCAAAATAGCTTCTTTAATCTCAAAGACTTCTCACAGTACTCATGCACTTTCACATGAAGAAAATCGAAGTAAAGTGTGATTCTTATGCTTAAAGAAGAATGACGTGATGTTCAAAGTGGCCAGTTCGTTGAGATCACATTTGGAAACATTACTCCAGTTTAATCTCGCCAATTTGCTCAGTGATGAAAGATTGCCGAAAGTTGTCTGCACGGCTTGCAAGAGAAATATATCTCGGAACAAATCGGAGAGAGACTGCGGAAGGACCAATCTTCAAACTGTTGCATTACCAGATTTTTCAAAGTTTCAGAAGCCAATTTTAAGTACAAGATCTCAGACTGGGAAACGCTGTGAGTGTTCTTTGTGTGAGCTTGCGAGATGGAACGTCACGAAGCCACTTTTGACTGGCAAAAAAGCATCTGCTCCAAAATGTGTGAAACGTTGTTCCAAATGCTTCATGGTACCGAAACGTGGCACTGCTCATAAATGTACTAAAGCGGCTACAATAACAAATCTCCATAGCTATGTTGACAACTCATTAGGACAAAAATTAAAGGAGCAGCTCACGGTAACACTGATTAACGATATTTCTAATAAGCAGGCTGGTGAAGAAAAAAGACAAGATCAACCGATCTCACTGACACAACCCGCTGGAGGGAAAGCTATGAAAATTATTGTGAACCCGTCCTGCAATGCAGCTGCCTCCACATCAACTACTCCTTAAATTAAATTAAAACGCAATTCAATCTAAGTTCAAAAACGACCCTTGGTATAGCCAGTGCCCTAAGAGTTGCTAGTAAGAAGCGCGCAATCATTGAGCCAGGCTTAAAAAACTCTTGAACAAAAAAATCTGGAGCTGGAGGAATTTTTTTCAACTAAAAAACTTGATTTTCTTACAACGAGGTCAAAAATTAGTACACTTGTTACCAACCTCTTAGTGTACTGTAATAATCTTGAAAATTTAATTGAATATATTGAGACACAGCGAGAAATCGGCAATCACCATTTGAAATTTGGGATAGATGGTGGAGGCGGATTCCTAAAAGTCTGTCTATCTATACAAGCTCTTCAAGATGGAAATGATCAAAAAGAACTGAAACATCAGAAATATAATGATAGTGTGTGTGTGTACAGACTTTCAAAGAAACAGGAGTCAAGAAATTGTTTATCCTCGGCATTGCGAAATCTGCACAAGAAAACTATGACAATATCTCAGAGATCTGGAAAATCTTGAATATAAATAATTTTTCCTGTACAATAGCGACTGATCTTAAATTAGCTAATATTTTGTTAGGTATTATGTCCCATTCATCTTCATATCCTTGTACATGGTGTTTCTCTGAGAATAATAATTTGGAAAACGTCGGGTTGCGTCGCACAATAGGAAACTGTATTAATTATTTTGAAGCTTGGAGAAATGCGGGATCAATTATGAAAAATGCGAAAAACTACAAAATTTGTGTAAATCTTCCTGTTTTTACCGGCGATGAAAATACTAGAGTTCTTGAAATTATTCCCCCTCCAGAACTTCATTTGATGCTCAGTGTAGTAATTAAGATAGTACACCATATGCAGGGTGAATTTCAACAAGAAACACATGAGTGGACTAAACTCTGTAATGTACAACGCGAAATAACTCACAGAGGCGCGGGATTCAAAGGAAACTCTTGCAAAATATTGTTGAATAAAGTCGATTCTCTTCGGGCTATTTGTACCGTGGGCTGTTTAAAATATGTAGAGACTCTTAAGGACTTTCACAGGGTCGTTAACGACTGTTTCATAATTTAATTGAACCCTTCTTACAGAGAATCGATTAGGAAATTTAAATCGAGCTATTTAGCTTTGAGTATATCAGTCACACCAAAGGTACATGCGGTATTTTATCACATCGAAGATTTCTGTGAAAATTCTAAAAGAGGTCTTGGATTTTATAGCGAACAAGCTATGGAATCCGTACATTCCGATTTCAAAACCACATGGAATAAATATAAGGTTTCTGAGAGCCACTCTGATTATAATTCGAGGTTGTTGAAAGCTATTATTGAATATAATAGTAATCATGTATAATATATAAAGGTTTTGCTTTCATGGTAATCCAATTGGTGAATAAAGAATATTTTTCATAATAACGATTATTATAACAGAATTTCATTAACAAAAACCCTAAGAAAAGAATGCGAGCTCCCGCTATATGGTCGGAGAGTTGCGTTAAAAGAGTGCATGAAAAAAACTGTCTTACCGACTGTAGGGAATGAATTGAATTTATAACGAGATACACGCACATATGGATCTATAAAAATACGCGAGCATAGATACCCACACACACACACGCGCGCGCGCCGTGCAAACAAATCACTCCGGCACCCGTGCTGTGGGGCGCGCTCCCTTGTTGGGATCGTTCTGTGCTTTTATGTGTGTGTGTGCGTATGTTTTGCCGTAGTTGTGGGATAATCGCCTGAATAAAACCAGGACTGTGGGGACAGTAAAAGTTGTGGGGACATTTAAAGTTGTGAGGACATACACACTTGTCCCCATAACTTATTTTGGCTTCATCTTCGTTGTTTGTTTTCATTTTATGATCATTACTACATAAAAATCTCGCAAAAAAATTTGTTCGCGGCACATCTAATTTTAACTAATCTAGAGTTATTACTTTTACCAAAATTGTTAAATAAGTTACTGTCCCCACAACTAGGTAAAATATCAGGTGTGTATATTTTTCGACTTCGGAATTGAAGTGGGCACTAATTGTTGTACTAGAAAGTGGCGCCCCCTACAAAAAATAAATATATTTCAATAAATATTGGTTTCATAAATTTGTGTGTAAGCGGATCCCAATACGCATACAGTTATGGGGACACAATAACTAATGTAGTATTCAGTACCTTTTGGGGCAGGTGACATATGCGAATGATATTTTTTATAATTTACTCTTGGTGCGGCAGCATTTTCTGATATTGTTTTAAGTAATTTTTGTTAGTTCAGTTAATACATACAAAGACACCGGGTTGTTCTAATATAAAAAAATAAGAACCAAGATATATAAGGTGTCCAGCGACGAGGGGCACTCTGTATATCTAAAAACTAATGGACAGATTTTCTAAAAATTAGTAAGAGTATTAAACATTTAAAACATTTTGTCATTTTCGCTTTTACCGAAAGTAGGTGTCAACTTTTTAATTTTAAGTGGGACACGCCTTTCTTTTATAACGGATTCCTATAGAACATAAATACTTTGTATGATAAAGTATATCGTTAAAATTGGTAATTTATAAAATACAAAATATTTTTGAAAATAAAATATATATTAAAATAATATTTATTTTTAAATAAAATTAATTAAAATTTGAAAGTTTTTTTAATTAAATTATGATGAAGAACTATGAAGGTATTAATTAACTATTACATGATATTACAAGATCTTTTATTATACGGACTGAGAAAAAACGTTTGAATTTTCATTTATAGTCGAATTAACTCGCCTCGTGAGTAATATATCTGTCAGATCAGGAAATTTTAGGTGTGGGTGCCTATATTATTATTTAAGGGGTACATAAAAATCATCATTTAAAAAAATATTTTTTTGAATATGTATTTATTGAGTATTATTTCGGTATGTAGGTATTTTACAAAATGTGGTACTCGCCTGAAACAAGCACCCCGGCAGTTAAATTACAAATATTTAAGTTTAAAATAGTAATTAAAAAAAAATACAAACTAATACGCCCTAATTTACCCAATTGTGCGCTTATCAGAGTCTTAAAAAGGATTAAAATATGGGTATGCCATGCAACAGTGCTCCAGGCAAAACTAATAGCCATACAACACTGTGCAAGAGAAATACTAAATAAGTAAGTAGCAGGCAAAACTATTGCCATATACTCTGATAGCCAAGCAGCTCTAAAGGCAATTCTCTCACTAGAAATCAAATCACGACTGGTGAAAGACTGTCTAGATGACTTGGCTTAGCTAAATAGTCTAAACAAGGTGACCCTAGCCTGAGTGCTAGGCCATAAGGGATATCAGGACAATGAAAAGGCCGACGAATTAGCCCGAGAAGGCTTATATAAGACTATGACAGTCCCCAAACCCTTCTGTGGAGTTGCAAGGCTTTGTGCAAGGCATCCTTCAAACAATGGATGCAAAAAAAGTATCAGGAATGGAACAACTATACAAGACTGATACATGCCAAACAGATCTTTAAGGAACCATTGGCTAAGTTTACGAAAGACCTACTGGATCAAAAGCGTCAAATCGTTAGAATAACAGTAGGTTTTCTTAACGGACACTGTTGCCTTAAAAGGTATATAAGTGTCATCAATCCAGCAGAAGAAGCAACTTTGTGCAGGTTCTGTGAAGAAGAAGAGGATACATCATTCCACGTCCTGTGCTAATGTAAAGGCCTAGGTGGAATGAGGTTTCTAATATTGGTTAAAGAAAAGCCAAATGCATGCAACTACATGCGATAGCCACTGTCAAAGCTACTAAGTCTAAGACCAAGCTAGACGACATACTCTACAGCAAACAAAGTTCCACAATATTTTAATTTATTTTAATTTGTTTTAATTTATTTTAATTTATTTTAATTTATTTTAATTTATTTTAATTTATTTTAATTTGTTTTAATTTATTTTAATTTATTTCAATTTATTTTAATTTATTTTAATTTATTTTAATTTATTTTAATTTATTTTAATTTATTTTAATTTATTTTAATTTATTTTAATTTATTTTAATTTATTTTAATTTATTTTAATTTATTTTAATTTATTTTAATTTATTTTAATTTATTTTAATTTATTTTAATTTATTTTAATTTATTTTAATTTATTTTAATTTATTTTAATTTATTTTAATTTATTTTAATTTATTTTAATTTATTTTAATTTATTTTAATTTATTTTAATTTATTTTAATTTATTTTAATTTATTTTAATTTATTTTAATTTATTTTAATTTATTTTAATTTATTTTAATTTATTTTAATTTATTTTAATTTATTTTAATTTATTTTAATTTATTTTAATTTATTTTAATTTATTTTAATTTATTTTAATTTATTTTAATTTATTTTAATTTATTTTAATTTATTTTAATTTATTTTAATTTATTTTAATTTATTTTAATTTATTTTAATTTATTTTAATTTATTTTAATTTATTTTAATTTATTTTAATTTAAATTTATTTTAGTTTATTTTAATTTATTTTAATTTATTTTAATTTATTTTAATTTATTTTAATTTATTTTAATTTATTTTAATTTATTTTAATTTATTTTAATTTATTTTAATTTATTTTAATTTATTTTAATTTATTTTAATTTATTTTAATTTATTTTAATTTATTTTAATTTATTTTAATTTATTTTAATTTATTTTAATTTATTTTAATTTATTTTAATTTATTTTAATTTATTTTAATTTATTTTAATTTATTTTAATTTATTTTAATTTATTTTAATTTATTTTAATTTATTTTAATTTATTTTAATTTATTTTAATTTATTTTAATTTATTTTAATTTATTTTAATTTATTTTAATTTATTTTAATTTATTTTAATTTATTTTAATTTATTTTAATTTATTTTAATTTATTTTAATTTATTTTAATTTATTTTAATTTATTTTAATTTATTTTAATTTATTTTAATTTATTTTAATTTATTTTAATTTATTTTAATTTATTTTAATTTATTTTAATTTATTTTAATTTATTTTAATTTATTTTAATGTATTTTAATTTTCTACCACCCCAAAGGTAAATGCCTGGATGGAGCTATTCTGTCCTTCCGCTCCACAGGGCGACCATGTAACTCATATTTTTAAGCCAGAGCGAGTGTCAATTCAAAACTTTTAAACAGTAATCTTAATTAAAATTTTTAAAGATTCGTTAAAAATTATTACATTCACTATATAATTTTAACCAATCCTTTTTTTCTATATTATCTTCTTGTTTAAATTACACTAAAATTTGTTTTTTCCATTTTTTATGAGTTCATGTGTATCTTTTTATATTATGCATAAGTTCTGAGTACAGGTAAATGAACATAAGTAAACTCGTATATTTATGGGAACACTCATACACATAACAATATCTACATTACTTGTGGGTTCACGTATACCCACATTCCAACGTTACAATAATTAAAAGGACACCAACACACATATTTGACGTCTAAATACTTGTAGGGTCTGACCCCACAACTTTTTCATAGTGTGTAAGGTGTTTATTTGGAGTGTATAGATATTTTAAAGATAGGGTTAGAATCAGCGCGAGGAGATCTATATTGCCATGTGCGCAGTTTCAATGTCCCCACAGTACGGTATTATTCACATGGGCTCACAAGTATGGTGAAACGTGTATACATACATTCTTTTATGCGAGTATGTGCATGAAGACTATTTTTTCTAAATCGTTCATTCTCATTATTTGCTGATGGGTGGGATGTTTTAGTCTATTTTTTCTACACATTTAATCCTGATTGGCTTAATTTTAAATACAATTTAGAAAATAAGGGGGGAAGAGCAAAGTTGGTTGGTTCTAATATTTAATTTTTACCTACAATTTATTTTAGAGAAGGTTTAACGCAATAGAATTTATTATTTTTCATATATTGCGAACTTCATTCATTGTTTACTAGTGTATCGTCCACCAGTCTTCCAAAAACATGAGAACACCAATCTCTAAGAAAGGTGTAAAGATTCACAGTCATTTTCTAAAATTTGGCGATTTGTTTTACCTATATTATTGTGGAGACTGGCTATTATTCAGGGGTAAGAGGTGGGTTCTCCTATTTCCTTTTTAAAATATAATTTTTTATTATGTTAGGTTATCTTGTGTACCTAACTTCACATCAGCCGTTAAGTATAGAATCTGCATTACCGATATCCGTTTTCTTGAAAAATCTTTCTTTTTCAGAACATCTATTTACATCTATTATTTATACATAACCGTTATAACCGCTCTTGCTTATATCTATTTTTAGCCGCGAGCACGGCTAGTTCCGCTTCCCCAGACAGGTATGAATGTGACTGAGTGTCTGTCTGGGGGGGGGACCTCTATTTTAGTTCAATTGATAGTTAGCGAATCTAACACCTATGCACATTCCAAAGGTTGTTCATTAAATCTAAATATAGATTAATTAAATGCGTTTATTGGAATAGTTATAATAATGAGATTTCATAAATTACCTTTCTTACAATTGTACTGGTCAACAGATGCAAATATGAAAGTTGACAGAATTGCAAATGTATTGACTTAAAAACAGTTTTTGTAGATATACATTTGAATGACAACAGTAAAATGCCTAAAAGAAATAGTCTCAATTTTGATAAACTGTATAAGGTCCGGCCTATGCTAGTAGGTCTAAATAAAAGTTTTAAAGCCAATTACATCCCAGATAGGTTCCTTGCAGTTGATAATAGTATGGTTTGTTTCAAAGGTAGAATATCTTTGAAGCAATACAGGGTGTACCAATAAAAACTCCCAGGCCGGATATTTTGATAAGTAATAGAGATATTTTAATTCTGTAAAAGCCAGTTCACAGAGCACTAAGAGAGCTTCAGTTTTAGATATAAATTGATTTTAAATAGGTCAATATGTAGATGGCGCTGCGCTCAATAATTTTTTTTCGATGGAAGGATCTTTCTTGTGTAGCGCATCTTGTAAAAAATGCATTTTTAAGCAAATTTTGTTCTATGAACTAATTCGATATATCTAGCCATTTTTGATATACAGAGAGGGTCATTTAAAAGAGTTTCATCCTGTTTTTGAGCATTAATCATTGGATTTTAAGTAAATGCTAAAACAGGTCGATTTTTATTCCAAATTAAAAACATTTTTACAATACAGATATCTGTCACGTGTCAACCCCCTCCCTTGTACTTCTCCATACCTTAATTTTAAATAGGTAATGTACCATCTATGGTACATCATTGAAAAGGTAATTTAATGGGGAATTCAGAAATATTTCTGTACATGGTTTCACTTAAATTTTATCGCTCTCTAGTGGGATAAAAAATTACTATGTATTATAGAGTGTAACACTACAATGTTAGTACATCATTAAAAAGGTAATTTTATGGGGAATTTTGAAATATGACTGTTCACTTCGATACTTTTAATTGTACCGGGATAAAAAAACTGAACGTATTATAAAGTGGGACACCTTATTTGAAAGCAATTTTAATTACTAATTCAATGCACCACATAACATTAATTAAATATCCTCCATATTGCACTTGCAATAGTTTAAACATTAGTCATACATTATTTTAAACATTATTGCTAAATTTATTTTGTTGTAAGTGCAATATGAAAATATTTATATTAAGGTTATGTGGTGCATTGAATTAGTAAGTAAATTAGCTTTCAAATGAAATGTCACACTTTATAATACGTTACAGTTTTTTTTATTCCGATACAGGGCGCTAAAATTAAAAGTATCGCAATAAATGGTCATATTTCTAAATTCTCCATAAAATTACCTTTTCAAGGATGTGCTATACATGGTACGTTCCTTATTTAAAATTAAGGGGTTGGAGAAGTGGAAGGGAGGGGGTTGACACATGACAGATGTCTGTATAGTAAAAATGTGTTTAATTTGAAATAAAAATCGACCTGTTTTAGCATTTTCTAAAAATCCAATGATTGATACCTAAAAACAGGATGAAACTGTTTTGAGTGACTCACTCTGTATATCAAAAATGGCTAGATTTATCGAATTAGTTTATAGAACAAAATATGCATTAAAATGCATTTTTTATAAGATGCGCTATATAAGAAAGTTTCTCCCATCGAAAAAAATATATTGAGCGCAGCGCCATCTACATATTGACCTATTTAAAATTAATTTATATCTAAAACTGAAGTTCTTCCAGCGCTCTATGAACTGGCTTTTACAGAATTAAAATATCTCTATTACTTACCAAAATAACCGGCCTGGGAGTTTTTATTGGTACACCCTGTATATGCCTATGAAACCCACGAAACGTGGAATCAAGGTTTGGGGCATGGCATGTTCAAAAACAGGTTACTTGCTTACTTTTGACGTGTATGAAGGTAAAAGTAAAAATAATTCAGATATTAGGTGGAAGAAATGTCACAGTTGATAATAACAGACTAAGTAATGTTGGCTCTCACCTTCCTATGAAAGGAAACTCTAGAAGGTGCGCTCGCTGTAGCGCAAAAGCAAAGAGCACTAGATTTTGCTCCTTTTTATTCTAATAAATATTTTTTTTTATAATATATGTAAAAATAATCGTTGTAATGAAAAGTGGTTGATATATCAACCAATGAACATATAAGTATTGTCACATGTCTAGACCTTCATTGGTTGAAATATCAACCACCAATTTTTTCTGTAAGTTAACAAAAAAATAAAAAAAATTACTTCAATAGTCTTTAATTGAGTCCAAATAAACCCTTTTATATAAAAATAAATCTTCCAAAGCCAAAAAAGTAGTGTCCGTTAAAGGGTTAACATGGTTAAATGCAAGAAATGTGATGATTTGGGGGCAGTCGTCAAGAATCACTATTCTATTGGCTCCGGCTTCTTCAATATTAAACTTTTGACTTGTTTAAAATGTATCGTTCATTGTTTAGAAGAACTTATAGCTTCTAAAGGGACCTATCGAGATGCCAAAAAGGGAAGTTTGTCACTCTATTATCAACAATGCATCACATCAAAACTATAGACCCTGCCACTGGTGATGCCCGAAAACCTGAAATTATTATTTTTTACAACTGCACAAAGGGTGTGCTACTTATCAGTGTTTATTTCAGAGCTAAGCACGTAGTTCATGTTTATTTGCGTTTCCAAAAACGACTGACACGGCGTGGAACTGCAAATTATTTTATAGTGACTGATGTTTGTAACAGTGGTTTTCCTAATTATCATAATGTAAGTATTGTTTTTTTTTAAGAATATATATCTTGTTGGATGGGGGGTGTGTGGATGTCTATATTTGATAAAAAAATGAAATAATGTATTTTATTTGTTTTTTTTAGGAGTTGAAATTTGAGAAAGCCGCTCTCCTCTCAAGAACTTCAAATAGAAGTGGGAAATCTATCCAAAGAAGAGTTCAGGGACTTCTCGAACTTATGTGACATTGATCCCGATTATAACAATTCTGACAGCGAGTTGAGTGGGACATTCAGTGATGTATCCAATGAGGAGTCGAGTTCATCAGATAATGCAGAGGTAATAGAGAATCAACATCTTCCAAGTAATCAATTTAAGTTTTCTTGGCACGACTATTCTCGAAATCATCAAACATTTCGATTTATCGAGAATGAAGGTATTCAAATAGATTTAGCAGAAAATCTGACACCCGATGCATTTGATCTATTTTATTCTCCTGCGCTGATAGCTCTTTTAGTGGAGGAAACAAATCGCTATGCGGCGTATGTAATTTCTAATACAAATGTAACTCGCAAATCAAGACTAAATCAGTGGTACCCTACCAATGAACAAGAAATACGTGAATTTGTTGGTTTTTATATTTGGATGGGATTAAACATTCGTCCGACTATAGCATCATATTGGTCAACCGATGTACTATACAAAAATCAAGTGTCTCAAGTATTATCAAGAAATCGTTTTGAAATGTTATTGAGGATGATTCGCTTTAGCTTTACAAGATCAGACCTGTTCTTGATATGCTGAACAATTTATTTCAGCAGACTTATATCGTGGGACAAGAAATGGTTATAGATGAAAGTATGATACCATGGAGAGGCAGACTAAAGTTCCGTCAGTATATACCATCTAAGAGTCACAAATATGGGGTAAAACTTTTTAAGTTATGCAGTCCAAACGGCTATACATGGAAATGCCAAATGTATACTGGCCGAACTGAAGAACAACGCCCTGCTGGACTGGGAATAGGTGAATCTGTTGTACTGGCATTGACTGAGGGGCTATTGGATGAAGGTAGAACACTACACGAACAACTTTTATACTAGTTGTCCATTAGCTAGGATTCTTCTAACCAAAAGCACACATTTAGTAGGTACGCTTAGACGATCAAGAAAATACCTCCCAAAAGATGTCACGACAAAAAGTACATTGCGCGAGAGACTAATGATGGGATTGTTGTCTCGAAATGGAAAGATGCTAGGGATGTACTTATGCTTTTCACACTACACGGAATTGAGATGAAATTTCCTCCGCCTTCAAGTAAGTGTAAAGTTCTGGTTTTCTTGAAAGCGGTACCGACAAATTGCGACCGCAATAATGCGATGAATGACGTCATAGAAAACTGTACCATGCAAATCATCAGCAGTGGTTTTTAAGGAAGCGTTGGTGATCACCGCAACGCAATATGACGGTGCCGGCATAGTGAATGCGGTAGCCATTATGGCGAGAAATAGTTCGTCAACGGTTTATTACGGTGGTGGATGTTCCTTTGTTTTTATATTATAAAACTAATAAAAAAGGTATTTATGATTTATATTACAACGTTTACGTATGTATATTGGTGTTTTCTTGTAGCGTTCGTTGTGTTCTGGAATAAAACACACTGAATGGACAAGTAAACAGGACGAAATATTGATAGATTTTGTTAGAAGTCATGAATGTTTGCATAATGTTTAATATAAAGATTACAGAAAAACCCAACTAAAACAAATTTTATGGAAGGAAATAGCCCAGATACTTCAAATAACAGGTAATACAATAATAAAACTTCTCATTTTCATAAAAAATATTTATTTATTGCTGTGATTAATTTAGTTTTCTCGGTAATGCTCTTCCTGCCATGCTACAGCCCCGGGTCCATTAAAATACGTTTTAAATGTCTCATGAATTTGGACTGCTATATTTTCCCCACGTACGTTGTTGTGAATTAGTGGATGTAAATTTTCTGTAGGAACTGAGTACTCGTATTTCTCTGTCGATGTCGCAAGTATATTTGCTTCTCGCAGAAGATTATATAAAATACAGGCACACATTATTAGTTTATCCGTGGTTTCCGGATGCGTAGCAATTAGCTGAAAAAATATTCGAAAAAATGCACAAAGAATGCCCAAGGTGTTTTCAACTGTTCTACGGGCTCGGGAAAATCGGTAATTATAGATTGCTTTAGTTTTATCAGCCACTGAGTGATTTCGTGGATATGGTTTCATGAGATGTTCATGAAGAGCGAATGCTCCGTCCCCGAGAATAACATGGGGTACCAGGATATTCATGCCAGGCAGTGGTTGTGGCGGGGGAATATTAAATTCTTTTTTCAGAATCTTTTGTCCAAATCTACTTTTTAAATATAGGCCTAAAATGAAATTTGTTTTATCAAAAATATTTAAAATTACATTTGTTGCAATGCATTTACCTGCATCTCCTTCTCTACCGTACGAACATATGTCTACCGCAACAAATTAATTATCTGCATCCACAAGTGCCAACATGACTACTGAATGAAAGATGAAAGAAAATAGCACGGCTCATTGCAGTAAAGAGGGCAACATCATAGGGCAACAACATAGAGCAACAACAATCTGAATTACATACTGCAGACGACACTAGCAGCAATATTTCAGATATTCAAGAAGCCGTAGTTGAAACTGCAAAAACTCCAAGAGTTACCAAACGTAAATGTACAACTACATCCACATCTGCTGATGAACGTTTGAAGATATTAAAACAAATCGATGGCTTAGAACACAAATGTTGTATGTCCAAAAATGTCATTTTAAGTAAAATCGATTTGAAAGTTGGAGGTGACTATGACGAGCTGTATAATTTTTATTAGTATTACTTTTTAAGTAGACGTACTATATTTGGTAACCATAGAGATTCCATCATGAAGGATATGGAATCCTACCTCTCCCATTTTCGACAAAAATGGAGATACAACATGTGTGCTTTAAACCAACGAAATAGCTGAAAGGCAAGATCAAAAAAATATGGAAAAGCAAGATGAAAATGATTTATTCTTTGGATCCATGGCCAAAATAACTAAAAAGTCGTTCCGGCTAGGCTCCGAATGGAAATTGGAAATTTAGTAG
Organism: Psylliodes chrysocephalus; assembly: GCA_927349885.1. Lineage (NCBI taxonomy): Eukaryota > Metazoa > Arthropoda > Insecta > Coleoptera > Chrysomelidae > Psylliodes > Psylliodes chrysocephalus. The sequence continues at coordinate 97,881,194 of OV651814.1, read as the reverse complement.
GGAATGCAGAGATTGAACATTTATCACCACTGCCAAGTGCTGAGTATGGGCGTGGATCATCATCAGCAGGTAGCTCCACTTCATACGGTACATTTGTTTCCGAGGATTCTGTAACTCCAATGGGAGCATTCGCTACTGTAATGGCGGAGCCTAGCCAAAGGTACTTTTCAAATTTGTAAATTTATCACATACATGTTAACATTTCTTGAAATAAAAGTATATATAAGACATTGTGACGAAGTCACTAAAATTCCCATTAATTTATTCCATAAATTAATTTCTAAAATTAATTTCCGTCTATGAACATTTTCAAGACCCCCTGTAACTAATGTTTCCATAGAATTACCGTTTTTAAATCTTTACAAGAGCCCTCGTAGTTTAAAACTTTTCAATATCACAATAATGTAAATCGTCTCGTAAAATTGCAATAGTAGTAGGTTTATCAGTAAGTTGATCAATTAACGTTTTTTTTTGCAATAACAATTTATTTCCTCTAGGTGGCTACCGCCCCACTCCGGCAAAAGTACGAATACTGATAAAACTAAAGGTTTGCAATGAAGGAGCTCTCTTTTCCTTCTGCTACGCCGTCAGTTCGCTAGTAACAATTGTTTTGGTGACGAAGTGCCGTTTTTTACCGTGAAAGCTGTAATTTTGCGGAAGAAGTTAGTTAAGGTAGGCCTTTTATTTAAAATCCCGTCTAATAATTCTCCCTGTAACATTCACTTCCGTACTATTAATTACCTGAGCTATTCGACCAGTATTTTTGATTTCTTAGTACCTGGCAGGGTAACGAATTGTATTTAAATCCGGGGCGTTAGTGCCCTTCAACCATTTTCGTGTTAATCAAGGGACGATAGTGGTATTCGCTTGCTCTCCCTGTCGAGAATCACAGCTGTTTCTGTTTTGTAGAAGCTATGGATTACCAGATGTCTACATAAGAGAAATTTGAAACCGAATAAATAAAATAAAAATTCTCAGAGTATTGGTCGAATAATACCGCTTTAAGACACCTGTTATTTGGTCTATTGTGCCTAGCAAAATAATATTGCGGGGAGGATATTAGGCGCCGTTCTTACAAAGGCATCCGTCATTTTTTTTCTCATGAGTGGAGGGTGATACTGTTCACCACCGCTGACAGATTACCGATATTTTATCACTGAGGGTAACTTATTAATTTTTTTATTTTTGAAACGTATAGTTCGAATCATATTTAGTTTTACTATTGTAGATATTTTTTTTTGGCTAAAACCGGTCGTTTTCATTAATAGGAAGGAATTTGTGCTAAGGGTGTTAGTGCCCACCGTTTTATTTTTTTTGAAGGGAAAATTATTATTTTTATTTTCTTATGGGTATAGTATAGGTCATAGTCAATTTTACCGTTATAGCACTTTTCTGTAAATACCGAGGCCATTTATTTTATCAACAAAACATATATTCTACCTTTATTTTATCACCGTTATTAAACAGATATAAATACCGATTTCACCCTAGGTCCATTTGTTTTATTGTTAACCGTTATTAATTATATACATATCGATTTTACCGCCGTTCCATTTATTTTATTTTTAATTATTATTTATTTCTTTTATTTTGTAAATATATTTTTAATTGAAATTCCTGAGTTTAATTTTGAATTACACCTTTGCTTTTTCCGTTTTCAGGGCGTAGTGATTATTAGGTAAAAGTGCAGTGAAAAACTTTATTTACTTTACTACCCCAGTGTAGGTCAACTTAACAGTGAAGGTCTGTCCGTTTTATTTTTTGTTTGTACCTGGACTCCACTGAGTCTACTGAGGGTGTACTCTACGTGCACCCCAGGGCCGCAGAGCAAACTGCGATATCAAAACTGGCGCCTGAGCAACCCCTATTCGGGAATTACATTCATAGCGCCACGGACTCGCTGAAGCACTGTAGGTGAATCAGGAGACTTGTCACAACATACGTGTTAATTTTTTGTTTGATGTAGTTAATATTAATTATTAATATTAGTTAGTATTAATTGAAATACATACATACCTTAGAAGCAGGCATAATTTTTGCTCGGGAGTCAAGGGATTTTGAACACGATTTGTTGGTTTTTAACAAAGATCTTCTTTTATATATCCTAAGACGTAATCAAATCAATCGAAACCCGAACTTACTTTCGTTAGTATATCGATGGCGACAAATCAAAATTTGGTATGCACCCTCTTCAGTTGTTTTTTTAAAAAGGTAGATCAGCTTCACTTTCACTATGAATCTCTTCCTCCGATTCCCCGCCATTCACTACTACCAAAAGAGCAACATCGAGATCATGTTTTTAACGCAAAACGGTACTGGCGACGCTTTCTCAGTTTACACATTTAATTGCCGCAATTAAGAAACCTGATTTTCCCACCTCAATCTGACGTCATTCGTCGCATTATTGCGGTCGCAATTTGTCGGTACCGCTTTCGAGGAAACCAGGTCATAAGAGGGCACTGTCACCAACAGCTAATGATGATGAGCCCACCCGGAAAAAACGAAACGAAACACCAAAATTAAAGCCAGAAGCTATTATTGCTTATGATAGGGAAAGTGTGGCATTGACAAGTCTGACCAAATGGCGTCCTACAGTACCTGTAATTGACGAGGCGTCAAGTGATACCGAAAGGTTTTTTTTTTGAGGTACTGACAGGCATATCCATGGTAAATGCATTCAACATATACAAAGAAAAGTCCAATTGTAAATCAAATATAAATAAATTCAGAGAAGACGTAGCCAGAAGTTTATTATTTGAAAACTCGAAAGCTCAAAAGCAATGTAGAACTTGCTACATCAACCTAACAATAGAAATGCCAAGAGCAGAAGCAAGAAAAAAGTAAGAAAAGTCCGAACATATTGTGATGGCAGATATTAGCCCCTTCCTTAACAACAGATTTTCGAATCACACGTTTTTTAAAGAGCCTATAGCTTAAGACCACCGCATGCTAAATATAACCATACATGGGATCCATCTATTGTGTCTTATGTTAAAAGTTTAAAAAATGAATTGTTATCTTTAAAATATATGACAATGAAGTAAGCCATATTGTTGGCTCTTGCTACTGGGCAAAGAGTTCAGACTCTAGCAAGTATAGAGCTTGACAATATACTTAAGTCTGAAAATAGACTAAAAAACTTAAAACGTCAGGGAAGGGAATAATTCAACCAACCCTTGTATTACCTTACTATACTCCTGATGAAAATATTTGCCCTGCAGGGACTCTACGGAAAACTGAAAAATTGCAGAATGAATGTAAAAGTATATTTATAACATACCAAAAGCCATTTCATATGGATACAACACAGAAAATAGCCCGGTGGATAAAAGCTATGTTAAAAAAGAGTGGGTTGAATACTGACTAATTTACTGCACATAGTACGAGGCACGCGTCTACTTCCGCCGCGGCTAGAACAGGCGTTTCTTATGACGACATACGGTTAGCAGCAGGCTGGACCGAAAAATCCAGCACTTTTGCTAATTTTTATAAGAGACCTGTTATAAATGTCACAGATTTTGCCAGTATTGTACTAAGCTGTTAAGAAAATTTCTTATTATTCAAAAAATATTTTTGTACATTTTTTGTTTTTTTCCTTTTTTCATATTTTATTAAACATTTATGTGTTAATGTTGGTTCCTCCAATATTTTTTTCTTTATTTAAACTTCATTATAAAAAAAGTATTTTCACTTAAAAATATATAATATATGTACACATATATTATATATTTTCAATAAATTTTGTTGCATTTGCTTTAAACAGCTACATATTATTCTTTTTTACGGAAACGAGGCGTAATATAATAGATCAAACGAACTTACCTGTAATAAAGTTCGATCTTAATTATATTAACCTCGTTGAAGTAAAAAAGTCCCTCCCTAACCCTTCCTTATCCCATAGTTGCAACAAAATTATGCTTTGAACAAGAGTGAGGTAATTAGGCGAAGGGACCTAGGAGGCACAAGACTAAAAGCATAACAGCTAACAGAAAATTAGACAAGGTACAAAGACTAGCCTGTCTAATAATAACAGGGGCATTTAGAACTACGCCCACAGCAGCAATGGAGCTACTGCTAGGTCTTCCTCCGTACACCTTGTGGTGGAGGAGACTATGGCGGCGGCATACAGGCTGTTTACTAATGGATTTGGATGGAAAATTTCGAGAAAAGGACACCACACAATGATATTAGGGAAATTAAAACAAAATCCGGTACTAAGAATGCCATCGGATAGAACGCCCATTATTCACGACTTCAGGAAACCTTTTGATATTCAAATACCAAATACAGTCTTCCAGGCTGAAGTAACAGCAATAAATGCCTGCGCCAAAGTCATGCTAAATGACTCTCTTAGAAAGAGGATCGTTATCATGACAGTCAGGCAGCCCTTAAAAGGGTAGAAGTACAATCTAAATCAATATTTGATTGCCAACAGTCCCTCCAGGCTCAGGCAGAACATAACAAGATCGCTCTTGAATGGGTGCCAGAACATGAGGGAGTGTTTGGAAACGAGAAAGGAGACCTCCTAGCAAGGAAGGGAGCGGAAAAAACTCTTATTGGACCAGAACCCACGTGTGGTATCTCATACCAACATGTTAAATGGGTGTTAAAGGAACAAATAAAAAGAGAACACCATAGGCTCTGGATGGAACTTCCTGGACTTAGACAGTCCAAAAGATTCATAGAGGGACCATCCACGAGCAGCAACATCAACTGCTAAACCTTATCAGAAGCGAACTCAAGGCCGTAATAGGACTCCTTACGGGACACTGCGGCCTTAGAGGACACCTAAATCTCTTAGGGATATCTAATGACTCCCTATGCAGAATATGTGAAGAGTGAAATAAAGAAATATCAGTTCGATGAACTTCAATAGGTTATTTCATTATATTTTACATTTTATTAAAATAATAATTAGTTGTTATCCAATACAAATAATGCAATGTCATTAATTATAAAGTTCATTGTGTCCAATTCTGTTTAGCTAGCAAATGATCTATTGAAGCGATATTTGACTGTTAGTTATTGAGTAGTATTTAATTAACCTTATAATACACATGTAAAAAAGGTATATAATTTTATTATGTAATAAAGGGCTGGTATAAACTTAATCAAATGTTTTATTCTACAAATGCTAAAATTAAGGAAAAGAACCTAGAATTATTACAAGAGGACGAAACTTCCATTCACATACTATGCCACTGCCGGAACCTAAAATGGGATCGGGAATGGTACTTCGGGGTACAATATCCGGAACCTGTAGAAATCGCGAAAGCGCCCATCAGACATATTCTTGAATTCATCAAGAAAATCAATCTGATGGGATAGAAACTGTGAGGGGTACAATAAGCCTAGAGCTTCAGTACAAGTGGGCTTTGAACCACGCCCTAATTCAGATAGATAGATAGATAGATAGGAGGAAAGCAGAGTTTATTTGCTTTAAAATGTGTGAGACTCAACGAGGCATAGCGAGGATTCTAGAGATAGAACAATTCATTAAAAAATGTAATGATATTTTAGAAGAAAGAAAAAAAAACAGGATAGGGAAAATCTGCAATTACAATTTAATGATGGAGATTTATTACTAAATTCACCAAATGTTGAACTAGGCCAATTTTTTATTGACAGTGTCGAGAATAGTTCTAATCCAGATAATATTGTAAATTTTTTACCAATTATTATGGCTAATTTTGACTTTAAAACGGCTGCTATCTTGTTGCCAAAATTAAATTCTAGCGATTCTGAATCAGTTTATAACTTAATAGAAGGTATCCAGCTTTATGAACCCTCTTTAAATCAAATTGGTAAACCCCTTTTGATTAATTATATTTTAAAAGCTTGCATTTCACATAAAGATAGCATTCGTATGAAAAAAGGTTATGATAACACAGTAGAATTAGTTAGTGACCTTAAAAAACAATTTTTACCTAGGCAGTCTTCAACTGCTTTGGCTGCTAAATTACAAAGTACTACTCAAGGCGAGATGGATATCAAAAATATGGTAGAAAAATTGAAGAGTTAATGTCTCAACTCACCATTGCACAGACTGGTGATAATGATAATGCTTTGCCAATATTTCAAACAGAAAATGAAAAAATAGCTGTTGATGTGTTTGCAAGGGGAATACGAAACACAGAATTGCGTACTATAGTTAAAGCAGGTCGCTACAGAACATTAAACGAAGCTATAAACGCGGCTAAAGATGAGGTATTTATTTCAAAATAAACTTCAACCATGTACCACATGCAAAGAGGTATTAGTAACAATTTTCAAGCTAATAAATTTAGAGGTACCAACAATAGAAGCCATAACAATAATTTTATAGGTAATATGAATAATAGGTATAATACGAATAGCAGTGGTAGATATAACAATAATTCAAATAACCATTATTATTCTAGAAAATATAACTACCAAGGTTCCCGTCCAGCAGACTTACCAAATTTCGACTTATTTTAGAAGAGTATGACTTTACTATTAGATATATTCCAGGAAAATCAAATGTCGCTGATGCATTATCACGTGTAGAAATCCCAGCTAGCGACCTAAACGAATTAGCTAATTCAACACATTCTAAAATGTGTATTATGACCCGAGCTCGAACTAAACTTCAAAATGATTTAGCTAATAAAATCAAAAACCCAACTACGAACGATTCAGTAACTGATACTAGGATTGGCCATCCTGGCGTTGTTGAATTGTTAAAGAAACCTAAAAATATAACTGAATTACGACCGGTTGCAACCAAAGAATTTTTGAAATTAACTCACGAAAATAAAAATAATTTTATGATTTTTAACGACTTTATTATTGATGCAACGTTGCAAATAATTTATTATAAAATGGATGATACTTACTCAACGTCTGAACTTCGGTCAGCGTTAAAAGATCTCCAAAAAATTTGCAAGAAACATAATATTAGTGAATTATTAATAATAAAGAAAACATGCGCATTAAATAAAATAAATGAAATACTTAAACTTTCATACATACTGACATGTGACAATATAAAACTAACAATTATAAAAGATGTTAGAACTATCGATAATTATGAAATAAAACAACTCATTTTGAACGATTTTCACTTACTACATACAGGAGGACATGCAGGAGTCAATCGAATGTTTAATAATATTAAGAAATTTAACTATTGGAAAGGTTTGTTTATAGATATTCATCATTTGTACGTCGTTGTGACCAATGTCAATGATATAAACATTCAATTCCGAAAATACAACCTTTAACTCTTACAACAACGGCTTCCACAGCTTTTGAGAAAATATTTTTGGATTTAATGGGTCCTTTGGATCCCGATATGGATGATAATAAGTACGTATTAACTATTCAATGTGATCTATCTAAATTTGTTGAAGCCTACCCTATTAAAAACAAAGAAACAGTTACAGTTGCAAATTCTTTAGTGAATAATTTTTTTTTAAGATATGGAATACCTAAAGAAATTGTAACAGATCAGGGAACGGAATTCATGTCATTAGTTTTTAACGATACATGTAAAATTTTAAATATTAGTCACCTTAATTCTACTGCTTATCATCATCAGACTTTAGGAAGTATTGAAAACTCACATAAACATTTAGGAGCTTATTTGAGAATGCAAGTTTCTAAGTACAACAATAGTTGGAGCAGTTGGCTTCCTTTTTGGTGTTTCTTTTATAATACTACTGTTCATACGGAAACCAAATATACTCCATTTGAATTACTATTCGGAAAAGCCGCTAATTTACCTTCAAATATAACAGAAAAAATTGATCCTTTGTATTCATTCGATAATTATCCATTAGAATTAAAATTCAGATTACAACAAGCTAGTGCCGAAGCCAAAGAAAATTTGGAAAAGTCTAAATTGAGTAGAAAAGTTAAGATATGATAATTGTAAACCTAGTATTAGTAACGTTAATTTTAGTATAGGAGACTTGGTTTTAATTATTACTTAATAAAGATAAAAATTTTTAGAAAGTTATTCTAAAAATTTTTCTCGTCCCCCAGGGAGGTGTAATAAAGGAATATCAGTTCGATGAACTTCAATAGGTTATTTCATTATATTTTACATTTTATTAAAATAATAATTAGTTGTTATCCAATACAAATAATGCAATGTCATTAATTATAAAGTTCATTGTGTCCAATTCTGTTTAGCTAGCAAATGATCTATTGAAGCGATATTTGACTGTTAGTTATTGAGTAGTATTTAATTAACCTTATAATACACATGTAAAAAAGGTATATAATTTTATTATGTAATAAAGGGCTGGTATAAACTTAATCAAATGTTTTATTCTACAAATGCTAAAATTAAGGAAAAGAACCTAGAATTATTACAAGAGGACGAAACTCCCATTCACATACTATGCCACTGCCGGAACCTAAAATGGGAACGGGAATGGTACTTCGGGGTACAATATCCGGAACCTGTAGAAATCGCGAAAGCGCCCATCAGACATATTCTTGAATTCATCAAGAAAATCAATCTGATGGGATAGAAACTGTGAGGGGTACAATAAGCCTAGAGCTTCAGTACAAGTGGGCTTTGAACCACGCCTTAATTCAGATAGATAGATAGGAGGAAAGCAGAGTTTATTTGCTTTAAAATGTGTGAGACTCAACGAGGCATAGCGAGGATTCTACATATTATTCTTTTTTTTTACTTCAACAGGTAAGTTCGTTTGATCTATTAATTATGCTGCATCAATATCTACAGACACGATTAACAATCAAGATTATATACAAGCGGAAGAGGCCTATGAATTTTAAGTAGTCCCGCCATTTATACCACTTCGTCATTTTATTGGGAGTTTGGAACAATCTTCAAAATAGAAACCAAAAATATAAAAAAAATAACAGGATATTGTAGAAATCACAAATAAAAATTATAGTGAAAATTTTGCTATTCACTTATTAATTATGTATCTTCCATACTGTCTTCTGTGGTCTGCAGTTATGTTCAAACTTGTAGACACCTTTATTTTCTGAGTTACTAATGTAGATGTAGAGTCTTTTATAAAAGACTATAAACAGCGCATTCTCAAGACAAAAGTAATGTATCTGTAGATGACATATTTATATATTTAAAACACCACATGCAAGCATTAATAGCAGAAGAGAAACTCTTCGGGATATATACAAAAGGAAGAGTAGTAATGAGCGATTGCCCCCTATATCCCGAAGCAGCGGCAAATCCGTTTGAAGTCGAGAGATGAGGAAGATCTAAAAATGATCTTCTAGGACATAAGACAAAAAATAAAGAAATAGGGATACATGTCCGGAATACATATTATTAAAGTAGCTAAGAAAATCAAAAATATAAAAAAATAGTATCAGCACAGAATATATAAAAGTGTACGATGTCTCATTTAACAAATTTACAATATATCGTCGGTCCAATGCTAAAGTCACAAATGTATCAATTTGCGCATTTTCGCCTATGTGCAGCAGCATGTACAATTTTATTCTAAGTAGGGTAAAGATAGGAGAGATGAACCAGGAGGAGTGACGGACCACCACGGATATTTCGTAAACTACGGTTTGTTTTACCGGCATTATAAAGTTGTTCGCTTACAAGTAACCACCATAATGAATTTCAATACTATTGTATCTTCGTCTGCAGATCAAAGTGAGTGTGAGTTTGATTTAATTCAAGAATTGGAAGTAAGTAATTTTTTGTTTTAGGTCTTCTCAACGAATTAACTTCACCAAAGAAAACTACATTTAATTTACCGAGATGTGCTATGCAGACCTTCAAAATTCTGTTCCATAAAGTATTATTGCCTTTACCCTTTCAAAAAGAGTACAACTTAACAACCATACTGACTTATGATGGACCAGGAGTCTTCTTTTCCATGGTCATTCCCGCACCAGGATTTACTGGATCATTTTACTTGCGGGGATGATGACTTTAGCTGTAGTCAGTGATATCAGTTTTATGTCACAAGGGAATTAACTCCTCAGGAAAAACCCCAATTAATATTATGTGTTGATTGTTATAATGCATCTTTTGAAAATAACATAGTTCTAAAATTATGTCAATCTTTTGATAATTTGCAGTGTGATTTTATTCATAGACATAATAATTATCATATCCATTGTTTTATTTGTAAAAGGGATTCAATCAATTATGAAGCATGCCCTATGTTCGGAATGAAAGATTTAAATATAGGCATGCACTATTGGTCTAGTATATTAAGTGTTTAAATGTTTAATGACAATGAATATAACGTTATATTTTTATTTAGATCTTATTGAAAGATGTCAGAAATTAAGAACAGTCCACCGGCGAGTCCAGTAACGGAAGAAAGTTGTCAACTGGATTGTCTGCTGAATTTACGCGAGAATTGATATGGCCGATGCAATGGCTTCTACTTCAAACTATAATTTAATTGTTGGAGATGACAGTAATTGTTTGCCAAAAGGAGGAGTACCTCAACGGCAAACGTCTCTTAAAGACTTTTTTAACAATTTTAACGAAACTGAGGAAAACGAAAACGACATTAGCAATATCAACAATTACCTTCGAGGAATTCAAAGTTCTATTAAAGGAGAACGAGTTTTATATGACGTTTTGCCAAACATCACTAGAGAGCAAGCTACTTACTTTCTTGAAAGAAGGGTGGGAAAAAAATTTTTAGGAGGATTATATTGGTATGTCTTTCACGAAGACCATGCCCACATTGTCCACGACTGTTCCTATGCCAGTGGAAAATGTCGATGTTCCAGAATCCAATGTCTCCTAATTAAAAGAAAATCTAGAAGACAATAATTGAAACTATTATTTCTCCGAACGATACTTTTACAATCTCACAAAATATTTGCTTCAACCGCCCCGACACTTTTTATACATTGAAATCGCCGGGAGAACAAGGATCATACCTAGTCAAATTGGAAATTCACCCTACGAAAGATATCTCCAACTTGGAAAAAAATCAATGGTGGAGAGCAGCGACAGTGAGAATAAATTTTCTAACTGCATCGAAAGTGGACCCACTCCATATTCTAGTGGATCAGGTATCTACAAAAGCAGCAAATCGTTTAAAAAAAATAAAAATATTCAAAAGAAGAAAAATTATTGGAATTCTTTAAGCAATTTCCGACAAGCCCCTTATTAAATATATTAAATAGTTCTGTTTGGTTAAATTCAAAATTTAAATTTTTTCGACGTTCTGATCCGACAATAACTACTGTACTGTGTTTTCTATGCAATTTATTGATTATACAGTACAAAATATTTATGATTAGTCGCACTTCAAAACCATTTCTGGATCTACCGCAAAATATGCTACTGTATTTTGAAAATCTGTGGAATCCTTTGATGGATTCAAAGCTGGTGTTGGTAAAATTCCAAAATAAATGTTAGGAACACACATTTTAGGACCTTTTGGGGAAGAATAATGTGCAGCAAAGACTTTACTGCCATCAACACTAAATTTTAATAAATCTCCAGTATTACCACTTTCAAAATTTTGAGTATTCACTGCAGGTTTCACTTTACACACTCCATTTTTGTTAAGGCTGTAGTAATTTGAGCAGGCATTTTATCAATAATATTTTGTGTGTAACAAATATCTGACTCATCTCGACAATACAGAATATCATGACCTTTACAAGATATGAATCCAAATGCAGGCGTATACTTCCAATTGATAATAGTTTCTCCAATTTTTGGTATAAAATTGAAACGATGCTTATAGCGATCCAACTGATAAACTCCTATGTAATGTGGAAGAGAACGATTTAAATTTATTCTTAAACAAGCATTCAGATCTACGTGTCTAGGTACACTCATACACATGGGCCCATGTTCAGTAAGATTTTTATCTCCGTAATATTTTTTGAGCATGTTATCTAATTTGGGATTGCTTACTCCTGTTGGAACCATCGGAGAAGCTACATCACTTTCATATACATGACCTGTTGCATAATTTTTTTGATTTAAACCAACGGCATAACAGCCCAAAGTGCAATGTTCACTCGTAGCTGTTCCAGAGAGGGTGGTGCCAGTATCGAATGCTGTCCTTAAACCCTGTGGAGTAACAGTAACTTTCAAATGTTTGATTTCAACCTGGCCGTAATTCCATACTGTCGTTAATTCATGTCCGTTCATATAAAATCCAAGCATATCATTTGGTATATTGGCTAACGGCGTAGTTAAATACACTCGATCACCTTTATCTAAGTTTACTTCAACACACTTCTTTATTACATTTTTAAAAGCGTATCCATAAGTATAAAAAATACGACTTTTCTTGAAATGAAAGGTCACAGCATTTAATTTTAAACTTCTAGGAACAGATAAATTTTTTGCTGCAACATTACTGGAACCTAGAGTTGCACGTGCTCCACTACCTTGTTGACCTTCAAGCAAATCATTATCAACATCCATACTGTCGACTGGTGATAAATTTAAACGTAAATCGCTACCTTGATCACTTGAACTGGGAGATTACAAAACCGGATCCTTTATAGGTGCACCACTAGTAGTTGGCCTTGTAGTTGTTGTTGACGATCCTTTGTCTGTCGTTGCATAATACTGTCGCATAAAATCTTGCCAGGATGTTTTACCGCCTGAGGCTTTATGTCTTTTGTATTGTTCACTTATTTTCTGTTGAATATTAGCGTACCTTTTTTGACCTCGATGGGTAGTTCTTTCGGTAGAAGTGATTGGTGCCATAAACGGATACAGTTGTTTAAAAATATATTTTTCTACTATATGTTTCACACTTAATCCAAGAACACCTGCTAATGCATGAGTATTTCCATCGGCGATGAAGTTTGTAAAAAAATCTCGAATTGCCAATAAATCTGTTACCTTGACGTCTTGTTGCGATTCTGCATTTAAATAAGCCAAAATGGCGTTGTAAAGCAATATAATCATCAAAATTTAACGGCTAACTATTCATTTTATTCCCGGGTCCTAAATACTTCTGATACGGAAACGTTAGGGCTGGTAATCGATTACTTATATTACCTATCAGTTCTCGCCACAGACTACCCCTAATGTTCACTCTTTTTCATTTTATAGGGACAAAAGCTAAAATTACAAACCTTTGGTTTATATGCCGGCGGTTCCGGCGGCATCCCCTCCCAAGGGTGGGGCATCATGTTTCATGGTACATGTCCTGCGGACGTACCGAAACGACTACTACTAGACAACTAAAGGAGACGAAGAGCGCGGGCGGCCCAAGCGGTGCAGTGCACCCACACTATTTACTATTTCATGATTAAAATTAAATTAAAATTATGACTTTATCCATAAAATCCATTTTACGTATATTTTAGAATGTCTTAAATATTTTCTGTGAAATGTAGATGAAATACTTGCATTTTTTGGCAGTTCTGCATCTCTACTGCACTTCTGCAAAAGCCGCCCTGATGCAAAGTGGGAATATTTATTACATGAGATAATTTTGTTTTTAATATAGAATTTGCAATATTTCAGTATATTTCAAAAAGTGTTTGATTAGAAAAAGTTAGGTTACAGCATTATATTTCTATAATGGGTATATATTTTCTAAAATAATTCATTGTCCCAAGAATATCAATTAAGCTACTAAAATAATAAAATCTGTAAATCAGTCTTTTAAATAATGTATTTAACAAAAGTTTCACAATATATTAATTTACATGTTTTCTGACTTATCTGTGAAAGAAAAGTGGAGAAAATACTTAGTTTTCCTTACAAATTTTTCTTGATTTTGTTACTGTCTGCTGATGTAATGATGTGATAAGTTTTTGCAGAAAGATGTCTTCTTTTTAACTTGAAATAAATAAAGAAAGAAGATGATTTAATTTTTTATTCTATACAAATATGAAAAATATATTAAATTATATTTAACGAATACTAATATTTTGCAATTTTTATAATACTTACGAATGCTTTTATTCGTAACTTATGCTATAAGTTCAAGAGAAAAAAATTTAAAATTATTTCGGTTTGTAGGGGAAGGTGACGTACCTTGCACAGGTTCGTACCTTGAGCCAGTTTCAATTGTCGCGCCTATTTTAGTCGCACAGCATCTTTCATTGGGGTTATAGTACCTTTACTTCCACATAGATGGTTTTAGTTGCATATGAAATAAACAGAAAGCGAGGTTTGTGAGATTTGTTTGTGAAACTGTTTTAGTGCTAGTAAAGTAAATAAAGAGGAGGTACGTATTTTTTTAATCACATATTCATTGGTCCGTAGATTTGTTTCAGATAGTATTTAGAGATTTTATGTGGTCTTTGCTATCTAACCGTTATATTACAATTCGGCATATCCTAACCTAAAAATTATTAACTCGATTTATTTGGGGAGACTACGTTTGTTGTACCTTGAGCCAAGTCTTGGCGTTGTACCTTGCACCGGGGCAAGGTACATCACATTTGTAATATATTATCACTAATAATAACTGGTAGGTATTATTAAACTTTCCGATTTGTGCTTTTCATGATTTTTTATGTCCCGCATTGTCATATTAAAAATAGTTTTACTTTTAGTTAAGAAAAAATCAACTAAGATACATTTATTTAGTTTAATGTAGGTACCTACCTATAGGTAAATCTTACTCTTAAATTTTTAAGATTGTTTTTTAAGGGATGTTAGAGGGAATAAAAATCGGAATTTAAAATAATTTTTTTCGTATAGGTAACTAGAGGCAGCTAGGCTGTAATTTTTAAGTAGTATTTCCTAATAGAAAAAAATGTTTTAGTGGTAAGGCCACTTTTAAACATTTTTTTTTACAATTTGGTAAGATCAAGTGATTTCTTGTGCCTATCTACAGCTGATTTAAGTCGCACTGATCTGTTCTAACAACCCTAATTATAACATTCTTCATTTCAGATAATGCCACGTAGTAAGCAAGGTTTAAAAAGGCCTTTGGTCTCGAAAACTGATATGGAAAGGGCAGTAGATGATATTTTGAAGAACATAGTGTCATTCAGGGAAGCAGCTAAAGTACACAATGTGTCGAGGCATACCCTCATGAGGCATGTTAAAAAATTTCGCGAATCCAATCAGGAGAACTTTGAATACATTGTTCACTATGATGTAAATAGGATTTTTACTAAACACGAAGAAGCAGAACTTGTTTCTTACTTGAAGCAAGCAGCACGGTTGCATTACGGTCTAACCTTGTATGAAGTTAGATCATTGGCATTCCAATACGCCCAAGCAAATGAAAAAAAATATCCAGATAAGTGGAACGCAGTGCAACTTGCTGGAAAGTCATGGTTAAGAGGTTTCAGAAAAAGATTCGAGAATGAATTGTCATTACGTAAACCGGAAGCAACTAGTCTTGGGAGATCAACAGGTTTTAACAAGTTAGGCGTGACTCGATTTTTCAACAATTACAAGAAAATATTGGAAAGAAGAGGGATTTCCTCAGAGCGAATATGGAACTGCGACGAAACCGGGATTACCACCGTCCACGTCCCACCCAAAGTGTTGGCACCAAAAGGTGTAAAGCAAATTGGTAGTATTACATCTGGTGAAAGGGGCACTCTTGTAACTATGATTGCTGCCATCAGTTCTATCGGCAATAGTGTGCCTCCGATGCTAATCTTTCCGAGAGTGAATTTTAAAGATTTCATGATGAAAGGAGCTCCTCCTGGTGCAATTGGAGCTGCGAATTCTTCAGGATGGTCAAATGAGCAGCTCTTTCTCAAGTTTTTGGATCATTTTATTAGACATTTGAAGCCCTCTACTGATGACCCTGTGATTTTGATAATGGACAATCATGAGAGCCATGTCTCCATCCCTGCCATAATTAAATGCAAAGAAGCTGGTGTAATTTTGCTCACATTTCATCCACACACAAGCCATAAGATGCAACCGCTCGACCTAGGCGTCTTTGGCCCTTTTAAAACATTTTATAATTCTGCTGTTAATGACTGGATGTTAAGTCCAGAAAATGCCGGAAAACCTATGACAATTTATGAAATCGCAGAAATGGTAGGAAAGGCTTACCCCCTGAGTTTTGTCCCAAAGAACATTATAAGCGGTTTCAGAGCTTCCGGAATTGTTCCTTTAAATCAAGATATTTTTGGAGAAGAAGACTTCCTTCCATCCTTGGTCACTGACCGACCCATTCCAGAAGCCAACAACATTGATGAAACACTTAAAGACAACACCGAGGCTGAAGCTGGGCCATCCACTTCCTTTAGCCGAACTACTGCCGAACTGGACACCGACGATCAGTCGCCTTCTTTCACTTCCAGCTTTGTGTCCCCTGAAGCTGTGAAACCATTTCCCAAGGCCGCTGCTCGAAAATCCGCAAACAGAGGAAAACCAAAAGGTAAATCACGCATCCTTACCGACACTCCGGAAAAAGAAGAGTTAGAAGAGGTTAAACGGATGAAAGATTTAAAAAAACAAAAAGTTGAGACAGTAAAGAGAAAATTTTTCAAGAAAAAACCTGCACCAGCACGGGCAAAAAGCAGTTCAGACGAATCAGATGATATGGAGCTTTCGTCCAATTCTGATGACGATATTAGTTTAACTGACGAGGTAAATGCTCAACAACTCGAGCAGCAATTAGAGACTGAAAGTATTAGCGAAGGTGAATTTCTATTGGTCAAACTCTGCGGTAAAAAAAGCATCAAATATTATGTAGCCAAGGTTTTGACAGTAAAACCCGAAATGTATATCACTTACCTAGATAAAGTTCCTGGTACAAACAAATTTTTACTAAAGAATTCAGCCCAATCTTACGTGGTTGATGAAAAAGACGTCATTTTGAAACTACCACCTCCAATGACCACGGTAGGATCGGCTAGACAGCAGTCATATTACAGATTTTCTGTAGATTTTAGCTCCTACGCTATGAATTAGTTAAAACAATAAATGTTTAGTTTGTAATTGGTGTTTTTATATCTTCGCTCAAGGTACATTATCAGATGGATCAAGGTACAACCTTATGTTGTACCTTGAGCCACTTTTCACTTTTTTTCATTTATTATTATTTTTTTATCCTAAGACTTATTTCTACAAACCAGATCATTACAGTGTAAAAAAATAGTCAAAAGATACGATGGCAACGGTTTTATTACCAAAATGTCATTTCAGTGATATTATTGAACATATTTGCAAAAATGGTATCAAGGTACGTCACCTTCCCCTACTGGTTAAAACTCAAAGATCTTATATAATTAATATTTTATAAATTAACTGAGTTAACAGAACCGTTGTGTTTTATCACTCTCCGCCTTTGATTGATCCGCATTTTATGATGCTGCCGTTGAATGATGTAATCATATATTCGTTGTTGTCAACTTTGAGATATAATACATGATACGAGTTCGCGCATGACGTATTGTGGTGTGGAATATGGATGATTAGCCATGAGCTGATTAAAATTTATTTTCGCGCGCTCTTTTCGATCACTACAATAAGTCGCCATGATCTAGTATCAATCGGCGTAATATAAAGTTTTCTCTTTTTCACTTCAACGATCTTATAAATAGACTGGGATGAGGTTTGCGAATTTTTCTCAGTTAAAATCTTAAATTCGTGCAAGGTTATGAGTTTCTGCTTTTAGAATAACTGAATAATATAATAGAAGAAACAAACGAAGTTGCTTGATATTTTATGAACCCTGACATCGGATATTTAAAAATATTTGAATTAAGGAGGTCCTTTCGCCACCAATGTTAAATAAAAAATATTAGAATATGACTAAAATTAATTTTTTTCTAATAGTTGAAGTCCTTACTTATCTAATAGTGAACTTTTTTTTAACTATACCTTACCGTGCAAATTTTTGAGAAAACAAAATTTTAAAAATGTGAGTATTTGTACAGTGTCTTACGAGAAAGTAAGACTTCAACAACAATTTTCGAATTATAATTAAGTATACTATTATTTATTGATTAGATGGAGTAGAAAAAACTAAAAATAAGGTTTTT